>JAHWXV010248137.1:0-11992 GCA_024586415.1 Phrixothrix hirtus | reverse complement strand
CCCTATACTCAAATGTTTTCTACTGTTGCACTGAATAACCCCTAGAAGTTTGATCCCATAGTTCTGAAACACGCTGTATATATATATATATATATATATAGTATATATATATTGGGTACTAAGCCATCTCCACAGTTTTAAGTGAATGTGTAATATTAGTTACACTAAATTAATGTATCTAAATATGAGACTCACCCTTATGTTATACTTAAACTGACCATACTTAAATTGATGTAGTTGAAAAAAATTAAATGTCCACTCGATATAGAAATTTTTAATTAATAATCCATCCAAAAAATCATATTAAATTGTTAAAAAAGCTATAATAGGTTTTTTTAGGAAATGTGGTTAGAAATATTTTAAATTAATGAATAATTATTTCAAAAAATCGTTGTAAAAATAAGTTCATAACGTTTAACTAATTATAGCGAAGGATTTCATTTTTGCTTTTATCCACCCTTTAAACATATTAAAATGGATTAATAAAAATTAATTTTACAATCACATCTATACAGATCTGATGTCAGCCATTAAATGACTGGATGCCTTTAACTGTTATATGTGGCGTTGTAATGTACTCGTTTATAAGTGTAGGTTTCATATTTAGATACCCCAATTTTTTCTAACTAATATTTCACATTCACTTAAAGCTATGAAGTTAGGTATGTCGCATTAACCAAATATTTCTTAGAAAAAAGAATATTTGGTCTAATTAAAAAAATTTATTTCGCTGGTTAAAGAAGTTTTATTTCCTCAAATTTAATAATTTCACCACGTATATAATTAACGAACAATTATTACAGGGATTAAACTATTCCGTAGCCCATACTATTGTTAAGAGTTCTCATTTAATAGTGGCGCATTTTTGTTCAGTGTCATTTAAAGTACGCGAAGTATAACAAGTTAGTTTGACATTTTGTGATAAGGCCGCTCCTTAGGCTAATTTCGAGGCATCTGTAACGAGATCCATGTTTTTATCAGAATCCGGGTATTGAAGAATGGTTACGTTGATTAAAATTTTTTTACAGTTTTAAAAATTTTGCATAAATTCAGAAGTATGTTCAAATTTGTTATTATTTTTTAGGCATAGCCGCAAACATTTAGTTATTTTAGCAAACTGCTTAAAAAGCTTCTATAATAACCGAAAAGTCCTAGAAATGATTTAATTTCTGTTTTACCTTTTGATACTGGGCCGTTTTTTATTGCTGTTATGTTCGTATGGTGGGGCTTCATTCCTTTTGGTGTTACAACGTGTTCAAGGTATTTAACTGTCTCATATAAAAGTTCTGATCTTACAAGTTGTATTTTTAATCTTGGTTGTCTACATTTTCAAATACTTTTCTTGGAATTTGTAGATGTTTTTCAAGTGATATTGAATAGATAATGAAGTCGTCTAAGTAGGGCATTATCTTTGTGTTAAACCCATTAAGGCTGGGTTAATCATCCACTGAAATGTTGTGGATGCGCTCTTAAGCTGAAAAGGTATTTTTATGTATTGGAGATGGCTATCTTCAGTTGAAAATGCTGCAATATTTTTATGCCTTTTTCTTATAATGCGATTTGGTGTAATTCAGAAGCGAGATCTAATGGCATAGATTAGTCGTCGCGTACCACTAACAGCGATAGTCACCCAAATACATGTATTAAACCAATTCTTGTAAATAAAGTTAATATCCTGTAATAAATCTGTTACAGAAAAAAAAAAGGATTTGGAGACTGAATACCTATTCAAATATTTATGGACTATAATGGTATAACCTATTTAAAGACTTCTTATGGTTTAATGTTAACACCTCAGCAATAGTGTTTTCAGTTCAAGATTTAATACGAACGTGGCTTCAAGTTAGATATAATTATGAAGCCTTATCTAAATAGATAGTAATTATAAACATGAATTTCAGGTTCACTAAAATTTTGTATAACACAAAATATTTTAATTGTTGCGTTTTATTTTATAAAACACTAAGTAAATTCCAGTATAATAAATGTTTCTTTAATTAAATTATCGAATTTAGTTAATATTTTAAATATATACTTATCCCGATTTAAAAGATACAGTGCTGCTTTACCTGTATTTTATGCAGAATTATACATATTAATGTATAGTACAAAGGTAAGCAACTTTGGTTGCATGATAGGAATGTAGGGATTTTTATCCCCATTTGATTGCAATAATTTTAAGTAAACTTTACACATTTCAATCATACGTTAAACGAATTAGAATAATTTGCCTGTAATCGGAAGCAATTAGCGATTTTCTTAATGTTTAGGAGGCTTAACCTTCAATTACATTAATTGAGTAGTTCGATTTACACTAACTTGAGTAATACTTTCTGGAAATGTATGCATTAATCCATGTTAAACAGGGGCAAGTTATTATCTGTAAAATGATTCCAATTTATGTTAAATTTCTAGGGTTAAATCAGATAACGTGTTAGTACATCACGGCAATGTGCATCAGGCTCGCGGCTCTAGACGGTGCTTCGCCCACAACAGTAACATTATCTAAAGTAAGGTAGACTATAGATCACCAGGTAGTAATGGTATCTATACTACTCTACCTTGCAAGAGCACTAAAATCCTCGGCTGTTACCTCTTAACACTGTATAGTGCCTGCTCATCGGAAGGCTATATTCCACAAACTTGATGACAATCCAGAGTAGTCGTCTTACCTAAAACCGCCAGGAAATCACAATGAAGAAGCTAAAGCAATTCACCTATTCTACTTCCTACTAAAAGGAGTAGAAAATATGGTTGCAGAATTCATACGGAGTGTGTACGTATGCCTACCAGACAGGCAAGTGATCTTGTTCACAGGATCGAAAAGGTGCTAGATCACAAACAGATAAGCCTGGAAGGTTTCTTAGACATCGAAGAAACTTTCAATAATATTATCTGCAACTTTAAATACTCAGCTGCCTCCCATCGTGTACTTCCCAAGACCTTATTGTGTCTAAGAGACCTGATAGAGGGCAACGCCCTCACGGGGATTCTAAACTGCTGTAGAGTGAGTTTTAGCTACAAAAGGCTACTCACGGGGTTTTTTATATCACCACTTTTACGGAACCAAGTAGTTTATGATTTACCAAGTGCATTTAATTTTAAAGGAATTTTTGCTAAGGGCTATTCAGATGGCATTATTCAGAACACCACTGGGAACTTTGATTCCAATGTTAGGAGCCCTGACTATAGTAACTTACTGTGCCAACCATCATCAGCTAGGGATTACTTCCAATAAAGCTTAACTGCCGCCCTTCACTAGAACGAGTACTCCTATTCAAGGACCCCTCTTCATTAAACCAAATATTTTATGTGAAGATTCTATTATAAAATATTTGAGGGTTACTTTTGACCAAGGATTTACATGGACATACCACACATCTGAAACAGCAAAGAAAGCGAGAGCCATCTTCTTGATATATGACCGCACCTATATGTCCCCATGGGACCTGTATCCAAAAGTGACGCATCAACTGGATACGGTGGTGGTCAGACCAGCCATGAATTATGCATTACTAGCATGGTGACCGGTTATAGGAAAACAAAGCAGCTTTACCCTAATTAGCAAACATACAACGTATGTTTAGGGATCGCAAACGCTTTAAGAGCAACACCAACCGTAGTTCTGGAGGTGCTGGTCGATTTTCCCTCTTTGTGCCTTCATATACGAATAGACTGCTTCAATCCAAACGAAGCGTGCTTAGGACTATAGCCGGGGTACACTTCAATCAATAACAGCTTACAGAGTAAATGCTAGGGTTAGGGTAGTCGTGTTACTCAAATTAGGTCCAGCCATAATCTATTTTCTACAGCAATTCCACGCAGGGCGGATTGGAATAATGATCCACAGCAACTGCTTGATCGTTATGGCCTGAGGTGGTTTATAGTGCTGTTGCGGTTGGTGTTTTCAGTAAATCCCCAAAAAATTGAACTTACCAATCCATTAGAGCTACACCCTTCTGTGTTCTAAGCTGAAATGTATACAACTTCAACTTGCGCAGAAAAATTAATCAGCAGGCAGTGCCACAACTTATAGCTCACTCTAACAGCCAAAGATCGATTAAGGCCCTATCGAATTCCACCATATCTCTTATACTGGTATGGAAATGCTGCCAGAAGTTATAGGCCCTAGCATTTAGGTACAACAAACTGACTACTGAATCGCTGATCAATGGGGATATGCAGGTGCCTCTAATATTAACTTAGCTGATTACATCAAAAAATCCACCATTGAAGCGGATTTGCTCTTCAGGTCCGAGTAATGGCGAGAGATAAACAAACTTATAGACGAAATAGAGTTCTAATTTCATGTCCAACCTCTAAATAAACCCAGTTCCTACTTTCATTAGACAGGAGAGAAATGCGAGGATACGTTGGCCTCCTAATGAGCCATAGCTTCGGCAAACATATAACGACAATCGGAATCCGCCAGGATCTTCTTTATTGAAGACGATGAAACATCCTGTGATCTATTATATGACTGCCCAGTTCCGGAAAGTGACTGATACAATACGATTGAGTATCAGATCCCTGAACTTATCTACATTTAAAAGTACCTCCACGTAAGGTACTGAGGTATTTGAAAATTTTAAGACTTTAGGGATAGCTCAACATGCAATTGAAACAATGGGTCCAATAGGACTGTGTGTCTTTGCAATAACAACAATAACAGCATACCACTTTGTGTGAGTATTTTTAAATTTGTTTTTCACAATTGTGCATAAATACTGAGTTAACTACCGTTTATATTTGAGAAAATTCATCAATTTGAAATGAAACATCAGATATAATATCCCTTCATACTTTGGTTGCATTTCAAAAGTAAATGGATTGATTTTTGTAACTAAAAGTTATCCGTTGTAAGCTCTGTTGTAAGTCACTTAAATTAATTTATATCCCATTGACATATATTTCTAAATTTATAATGGTTTCATGGTAGGTACTAGTTCTAATAATATCACTTAAAATCGCAACTATGATTACACCAACAACTAGACGGCTATCATTGAAGTACCAACACAGCATCTGTTTGTAGTTGGATTTATTGCAGCTGAGTTTCACTGTTCAATCAGCGCCATCAGCCCTTATAATTTGCCATCTTTTCTTTCAGGGCATTAAACGTTTTTAGACGTTATCCATTGCAACATATAGAAAAAACTAGAAGCTCACGCTATTATTATATAGACGTGTACCTTTAGGCCATGTAATAGAGAATGTTTGACAGATTGATCACCTGACATTTTCTCATTGGGAACTGTTTAAATTAATAGTACTCCAAGTATGCAAATAGATAATGAGCTTTGCGTTGATGAGGTTATTGGCCACTTCAATTATACAGGGCCTTCTTTCACTGAATCGGTTATATGCACAACATTTTCGTTACTCTGAATTTCTCATGTAATAATTGCTTCAGTTAAAACCATACCACCTTAATTGCTATGGTAATAATTATACATTTTTAATCCCAACCTATGAGGTGTAGTTAGTAGTGCAATTGTAGCACAATTGCGGAAAATTGTACACAATTTCTCATTTGGATGCACAGAAATTAATATCCTGTACAAGGGATGCAATTGGCGGACGGACAATTTTATTTATTCCAGAGCTCTACTATACATCACACTACCAAATGAGGCGTTCTGTTTAAGAAAATTAAATTTTTACGCTCTATATTGGCTAATTGCTTTCGTTTGAAACAGAATATATATGTGGTAGCGAACCATTTATTTATCGCCATTCAGTTCGTGCAATTTTAATGAAATGTAGTATACCTCTGTAGTATATCACGATACAAAATCTGTATGACAGTTACAAAACTATTGCACTAATGCACTTAGCGACCGTGTGTCGTACACTAGTTTTTGTGCTAATGACAACACTATCAACCAATGACGATAATTTGATATCATACCTTTTCTTAGTTTCATAGCAGTACGAGGACCGTTATGAACAC
Organism: Phrixothrix hirtus; assembly: GCA_024586415.1. Classification (NCBI taxonomy): domain Eukaryota; kingdom Metazoa; phylum Arthropoda; class Insecta; order Coleoptera; family Phengodidae; genus Phrixothrix; species Phrixothrix hirtus. The sequence continues at coordinate 6,039 of JAHWXV010248137.1, read as the reverse complement.
TTACGCGCTTGTTGTGAAGTATAATCGTGGCGTTACTATGACAATCACAACAGTTCGGGAAATATATCACAACGTGACAATCAATATAGCCGATAAATATATAAGAATAGGCCAATAGCTAAAAGGGAAGATTATATGTGACTTGTTTAATAACTTAGGGCTACTTTTAATTTGTACACAAAAAATAGTTGCATAATTTTTTTCTTTATGTTAATACTGCTTTAGTATGTTTCTTTATTTGTGGTTATCCAGTCGTTTAAGTAGAATTGATTAACGTTGGGGAGTATTCAGCAATACTATTCGTACTACATTAATTTCTTTTGATATTTTGGTTAATAGTTATTCTCCAACATGATTACAGAATGTAAAAGAACCAAATACACTTAAAGTTGACGTAAACACAGGTAAATAAAAAATTGTCGCAGTAGTTAGACCAAACTGTCTAATTCTGTGATGAATTCATGCATACTTACATTATAAGGCAATCGCCAGCTAGATTATGGTTTCTTTCCAGGTAAGGCCTTCAAATGAATCGATAGGGGCATTAGTTAAATGTTATACATCCCGAATTTATTTTGGCAATTTCCGGATAATATTGACAATTTATTGAATCTTAGATCTAATCCTTGGCGGCTAGCTAGTCGGAAACCGGAAGATCGGCAGATTTTATGATTGCGTTTCCACATCCATTAATTTAGATTCACAAAGTAAAACCTTTTTCATGACAAAATTTTACGTTGGCTAGCATTGAACACAGGTCTGAATGCGATCAAAATATCTGTAATATGCAAGACAACGCAAGCAACGCCAACGACATTAGATCAGCTATCGAAAGTTTTAGCTGAAGAGTGAAAGCTTATGAATCAGGAAGATATCAATAGTTTTTATTTTAAGGATCGTAGGTTACCACCAGGATATTATAGAAATAAGAGTGGAAAAAGTTTATAGAATGTGACGGAATGGACTTTTAGTTAAAACAATAGACATATAATTTACCTTAACTGTCTTCTATTACTAATATTGTGTTAAGCTTACGAGTTAAACCCAAAATTAAGTATCCTAAGTAATTTAGTAGTATAATTGGAGCATTTGACACAAGACAAATTGAAGCGTTTTCTGGTTGTATTAAGTAATGGAAAATACATGAAGTTATGCAGTAATTGTAGCTGTTAGTGACTTTAAAGTTTGCCAGTGATGCAAAAAATAAACTTTGCATCCACATATGTGCACAATTTATATTTATAGGATTTCACAATTGGCACAGTCATCAAAATATGTTTAAGATAACTATCATCTGACTTAAAAAGCACTATCTTCTAGGATTTATCTAGAATAATTAGGTACACGAAGTCTATTTGAACCACCAACGACGTTAAAATGCTCATTAAGTGTTTCTTAGTTAAAAATAAACGCGATTTACTATGTAATAGCTAAACAGACTATATAAAAGTACACAACTCTGATTTAGTCTGAGTAACCGTCAAATAACTGCTTCGAACCTTTTAAAACTTATCAGGCACACCACACTACTTAGCGCTATTAAGTGAGCATTTAGCAATCAGAGAATTATGTTACAATTATTAAACATTGTTTATATGTTGAGCACTAATTTAAAGTATTATGGAACAAAACCATAATTTCAGAGACCGTCAGGTGTATCAGTTTTAGCCTACATATGCGATAAGAAGAAACCCTGACTACTACTCTAGCGTATAGCCCTTCAACAGTGATGGTTTGTAATTCAAACCACTGTTAATGGTCGTATGCAATTTTTAGTGCTAGGGGCGTGTTTAACAATTATTGTGTACTATAGGTGAAGAAACAACCCGATCTGAGAGTTACACCTGCATCTTAAATATTTGACGGTTAGTTTGTCACGGTTAAAATTATAAAGTGTTCCTTTATTGAGATTTATAATTTACAATTTTCTGTACAAATTTTTACAATTTAACTTTTGGGAATGCTATTTATATCTAAAAGTTAAAGTGTTATTTTTGTCTGTAAATTTCTTTCTATCCTTCTATATATTCTTTTTCCACTAAATAAAATTCAGCAAAGCATTAATTATTGTTAATTATTTGTTAATGTAACTCTTGAGGAACTGTTTTTAAAATTGTATTGCTAATGAGTCCTGGAATCTTTCGTATTCTATCGAATTACATTCGTTATTGAAATTTTACGGTTATACGTTCGTATTTTAAAACCTTATCATTACTTTTTGTTTATGAGTTTTGCGGCACAGATAGGTATACTTCGACGTTAACCAATTACTTAGCAGCCTTATTTCTCTTTTGTGAGCTAATGCTTAGTTTCTTATGTAACCGACATATATTGGTCGGCTATGTATTTGCATTGTTTTGAATGACCTGTTAGTATTTGCATTTTGTATTCAATTAGTTAACCTATGGGGTCTTTGACGACTACCTACGACAATCAGGATGTGCTATATTTCCAGATGTTGAACTACACATCAGCTACATTAAAGATCGTAATCTTTATATTTCCTAATTACGCCATTACTGCTTTCATCTACTTATTAAATAAATCGGAACATGAATCCATAATTCAAAATGTGTTTAGAAGACGCTTGACAATAATCGCAATCTACATCGATCATATAGTTTTTATTTGCCTACTGCACGTGAAATTATCTAATCGCTAATTCTGAAATATGTTAAATTAAAGTGACATACGTCGCAAGAAATATGTCTTTGAGTTCTGCAAACATTTTTCACTGTCATATTAGTTTGTACTGCTTAACTAAAGCTTACTCTTTATGAAAATAATTTTATGTGTAAGGTAACGCCGTCTAGTAAATATTAAAATTAATTCTTTTGATTAATACCACGGTAGAGATCATATTGCCGAGACTTACGTTATAATCTTGCACTACCACGCAATGTCCCTTAAATCAGTAATCTAATGTCCAATATTTAGTGGACTTGCTTAAAGACACTTTTGTAGAGAAAAATATTTGTTTTTTTTGGGCCCTCAGCCAAAATGCCCTATTACAATTGGATTATCTACTGTTACTGATAGTGCTGCATAGCACAGTAATGTATTTGTGTTATTCCTAAATTCATACTCTGAATAAGCTCACGTTCACGTAAGACGAAGTTACTGTTTTAGAACTCAGATGCCAATAGTCTAACTACTTTTATTATATTTAAATTTTGCTTTGAGTACTATCCCAGTATGACCTATATTTGTGTTAGCCTTAACCCGTAAAAAGGCACTGTAATTAATCTTTTGCTTAAAGTACCCATTCCTAAGGAAATACAACTTACTCTTTTTATTGTAAAGTTTGCTTTAAGTACTGTCCTAACATGGCCTATATTTGTGTTGGCCTTTAACCCGTAAAAAGGTACAGTAATTAACCTTTTTTTGATGAACGCATTCCTAAGGGAGGAGGGGATACAAACTACTGTTATTTGCTTTTTTTATTGTTATGCCTTTGAGTATCTGTTTTTGTCGCCTATGGGTGGAATAAATACTGTTATCTATTATTTTTCTCATTGATTTTCAACCACCAACCGTATCTTTTTTTATTTCTCATTCAGCCAGGTAGATCTTCTGGTTACTGGATAAACTCTGCAAGTAGGAGTTATAGTAAGGTAATTCAGACACATACCTTGTCGTTCAGACGTGTGTTACTCCTATGTTTCTTTCGAACGATTGGCGCCCAATTTTCCTTCTATCTGCTCTGGATTTAGATGGACTGCATTGTGCTGTCTTCTACCCCTCTCCAACATCGCATGTTCTAGTCGGTGCACTCATTAGTACGACGTCAAGAATAGACCCGATTTTGTACTATTTCTTTATCTATTTACTTTGATCTCGCTTTACGTCGTAAGTTTTTAAACAATATAATAAATGCAATAGCTTTGAAATATTTGAATATTCATACTTGCATGGTATCATTTTCCTCATTTAAACATACGATAGTTATATCTATTCCTTTACTAGAAAATTTGGCCTGACCATGCAGATGATTTCTTTAAAAATTCGACGTAATTGCAAGTACAAATACTTGATAACAAACTACACAAACCTAAAAAGGTTTTTTTCAATTTTGTTAAAAACTATTTAATATTTTGAATATTATCAGGTTTAGATATTGTCAGATGCTACACGTACCATTATTTTAAACAAATAAGTCAAATCCAAAAGACTTGTGCTAATTTTCAGCTATAACTTTAAACGGCTTTTTGATTTAATATCATAAAACGTGATATAGCAAAGGTATTCCTTAGAATAACTAATGGGTTTAGGCGTTATATTTAAATTATAATTGAAATTATATGAAGCTAGAATCTGGAATTCATTTGACATACCAACTATGTTTATTAAAAAATTGAATTTATACTAGTAACAAATGAAATAAATTAATCTTGTTTTCCTGCAACAGATTTACTCGAAAATAAAATATTAATAATCGATTATTACAACTGCCTGCCTATTACTTCATGGGAAATGTTAAAACTGAATTTCACTGTCATGCTCCTTTAAATTTATTTTAAAGGGCATGTTTGTCAAATAAAACAATTCTGTCAATTGATTTTAATCTCCATGGCGACAAATTTTGTATGCCTAACAATTATTCAACAGTATAGTACGAATTATCATTTAAAAATATATATCTAGAAAATTCATCGAATAACTAAATTTGTTTCATTAATATTCAAGGCTAGCTTTAGCTGAAAGTCGATTGAATTATAAGTTAACCAGGATTTGCTTTAAATAGTTAGTCTCTGAATTCAGTAGGGATAGCTTTGACTGATAGCATCCTTCTAATTAGAAATAAACGCGGGCTATATATTTTGAATCTAAATTTCCGGAAACAATAGGTTGCATGTAAAATCAAATTTATTGCGCAAGCGTGAATTGTCTATTATATGAGCGTCGCGACGAAGTTCAGTCGACATGCAGCAAGCAGACGGTTACTTCAACAATGAATTTACAGAAAGTGCGTTTGATGTGCGAAGTTACCGCAACTGTGCTTACATTTATTATTTCTGCGTCTTCAAGTCTTTTAGGTATAATATTACACTTTTTTATACTTTAAATACGTGGATGCTTTTTCATAGGGGTTTAGTGCTTAAGCATAGTTATTTTTTACTATAAACATAATTTTTACATCAAGATATCTTTACAGCTTCCCCTAAACATGAGTAACAATAAAATGTACTTTAAAGTAATAGCTCATTAATTAGTCTGTAAAGGTGTTATTTATGCTCCACGAATAAGTATGTTAAAATTTTCATCATATTGTTCAACTCAATATCATCTGTAAAAGTTATAACTGCATTTACGTACTTTTACCATCTTTTTAACAGAAATACATAGTATAATTCAGTCTATACATTAAACATGTTTGCACGCATATAAATCACATCATTTGTAAATAGAAATTACTAGTAACTTTAGTTTATACTCGTATAAGAGCATTCCCTGATTAAAAGTTGTATATTAGTTAAGTGCATTAATTCAAATGAGTAGTTATCACTGAGTTATCTAGGAATACAAATATATGAGGTATAATGTTTTCAAATTTAGTTTCAAATGTACAATTTTTAATAATGAATGAATGAAAACAGACAAATGAAGTCAAATACTGTATGTATTTTGCTCGCCACGATCCTAACTATTTCGACGTATCCTTTCAACACTTCTTAATAAAATATAAGGTATAAGTTTTATTGGTAGATCGAAAATTTTTATCGCATAGTTAACCAACAACCGCAGGTATTTTAACAACCCCAAGTCTTAAAATAAACGGTCTTAAATTTCTGATAATGAACGATACATATTTTAAAAGGTTAGGCGTACGTACATTTTATGCTATAAAATAAAAATTCCATTTTGTAAATAAAATTTATGTAAATTTTGTATTGAAACATTCTAATATATACGAAACGTACATAAATCAAATTTGCTTTGATGCTGTGGAGCAAAGTAATAATAAACAATTCAAAAATATGACTATATTGTAAAATGACATTTTTTAGACGTTATCTTACAAAGGGTACCGAAAACGAA
>JAHWXV010248123.1:0-11551 GCA_024586415.1 Phrixothrix hirtus | reverse complement strand
ACTCATTTACATATAAGCAACATCTAAGACATCCCACTTACGTTACAATACACACACGCTCGTTTACTCCCACTTAAATTACATCTCTCTCATACCACCATAACCCCACTCTTCTAGCTCACTCTAACCAAACCCGGAAAACTCCATTCACAGCCACGCCCCACACACGCTCTAGCTCACTCACACACAAAGATACTCCTATCACACCTTCTCTCTCGCTCTCTTACTACTTATTTTATACACGCAAAAGGAAAACTGCAGGGGGGCGGGAAACTCTACCTCGTCCCTTCTCCCGCTAGACCTCATTACCTAGAACGTCAGTTACTATACTACTGACATATGTGCATACTGTACGTTTGATAGCTAGAGTATCTTCCTTAGTACTTTTTATTCGTTCAGAAAATTGATAATTCTTTCATATTCAAATAGCAAAACTTTATCGTTACTAACTATTGCAAAACTTCCCAAATCAATTATATGTTAAGAAAATGCATTTTTTCTTAAATTTTAAGCAAATAGATAAAATAGCATAAAATACTTATTTCATAAGAGGTTTATCACACTAGCCTCTATGAGGTTTGTTACCTAAACTTGAACTTGTGTGATAAAACCATGATTGTAGTGACATGTTTTAATATATTTCTACTTATATCTAAAACTTCAATAAAATTCTTTATAACATCGAATAAAATTTAGATTTAAAATCTAGACACTGTGAGGTGGTCAGATTTAAAGCAACAAACGCCAAATTATTTGCCTTCATGTGAAATAAAGGTTGAATTTTTTCGATACCCGCATCTAATTTTAAAAGCGAGAACCACACTTGAAAACAATTGCGGCTAATCTAACTACAATTTTAATTTTAAAAAGAATACATATTGTAAAGAAGGTAAAAATCAAAATTTAGATGTCTATATTTTTATTTAAAAAGACTCTAAATAAGGTTTTCCACTTTTCCATCTACAGAGAGCAATCGTTACGTCAGCTATATTTAATTCAATTTCTTTATATCTTTCTATATTTAATATGCAGGCACATCCAATGAATTCAAAAGTGACTAAAAAGTATGTATAGAACTACTCGGCAAGGACAAATCGCCCCTATGCATATATACTTGTGCTATAAAACAATCACTGTAACAGACAAGAGCGGTTTCGAAGCTAAAATAGAATTTTATAGAATAAAGTTATTTGCGCAGTTTCTTAAAGATCCAGTAAAATATTTTTATCGTATGGCATAGGAAAATTTCCAGACATCAATAAAAACATTTTTATGAGAGCAGTAAATAAGTGAATTACAATTTCATAAATTTATTCATTTTATAAAGTTAGATTTTGCTATTAGTTCAACAGAGAATATTGGGATACACAATCAACAGCAATACATTGTAATAATTTTAAGATCAACATATGAGCAACTCATTTATTGTTATTTTATACTAGTTAATTATAATTAAATAAAGTTAAATATGGTAGCAATAATGCAATTATAGAAAGAAATCTTGCATGTAATTCGAGCGCAATGTGACACTTTCAACAGTTTAAAGTGCTCCGCTTTGCGTTGCGCGTCAAATTGTGCTCTTAATACACAAATAGCTATTATTATCTAAGTTATGGAAATTGCCAATAAATCTAATACTATAAAAATTGGAGCCATTCGGCAGCTTGGCAATGTTCTAAACGATTATAAAGATCAAGCATATATTTTATAATACTTGGAGCTATATTTCTAAAGTAGTCTTGCATATTCAATTTTCGAAATCATTTATTTTATACGGCTTATTTTGATTGACCGCCGATTTCATATAGTCCCATAAAAAGTGGTCTACAAATCCTCTATTGCTAATCCACCTATTTGGGATCATATTGTTTCCTAGCTGATAAAGATCTACAGCAAAATGATGTTTCTATCATACGCCATCATGTGGTAAATGAGAATTTTATAAATTTGGGCGCAAATATGATATTTCTAGAATTATCTGATCCCGTAAAATTCTGTACATAATAATCAGCATATAAATTATATCATAAGAAAAAAAGACCATTTATGTGTTCACCCATTATATCGGCCCAGCCTTCTAGTGTCTATGGACAATCAGCATGCAACTCTTCCATCCAATGGGTATTTTTGGTATGCCAATATTTGCAATTTTATCTGTTTGCTTGGCCATCTAAGCAGAAACTAGCGTGGTCAGAAGAAGCAACGAGTTTTCGAAACCTAGGGTAGAATCAATATATTTCATGATTAATTCACAATACTGAACTCTCCTATCATGGCCATATTCCTGTAGTTCTTGAACTAAATGATTTTTGTAAAGACGGTATTTATTAGGTTTTGGTATTCTTCTGGCAGACGAAACACTAACTTTACGATTGAGTGAAAAAGATTGTGCACACTTCTTGATATTTTTCTGAACATCAGCGAGAATATTTAAAGAAGTATCGCGATCTGTTCCTGTCTTTGGACGACCAGGCTTAGGCAAGTTTTTAATGGAGTCAGTTTCGTTAAATTTTTTTAGCAACTTTTGTTACCGTCGATCTATAGATTGTCTCACGTCTGGTAAAACTTTAATTAAAAAGATTACACGCCTCAGCATGCGACCGTTTTCTACCACCATAAGCCACCACCATCGCAATAATAGTTCTCTCTGTTTCACTAAATTCAGTCAGTACAAGTTGTGCAAATGTTTAAAAATTGTTAATTAAATAAAAACACATCTGATGCATATTGAAACTATACCACTTGTTTAACAAAATAATGTATAAATGAAAATTGTTTATTTTTGTTCTTCTGGTTATAAGAAACTATGACATGTTCAATTATTTAGTTGAGCCTTATAATGCATAACTTAATTATTTTTATTTGTGGGTATTGAAAATAACGTTATCGTGTCGTACCTTTTACAACTAGAAAAACATCCAGTACCTAATAGTGAAAAATATATATGGTGTCCTATTAAATTATCAAACTTATACATTTCCAACAAAACCGGAAACGGAAATACTGATTTGATGAGTGCAAAATATGAATAGTTATAGTCAGTGACTGATGTAAAACTTCATCCCTTTATATCTGGCAATAACAGAGCAAAGTGATCAGCTTCAAACTTCCGGTGTGCCCCAGATATCTCTGGAACAAATAAAATAGAAATTAGTAAGTAATTTTAGAAACCAATAGCTGAATCAAATGTAAAAATTCTAAATAATCCCGTCGTTTGAGTAATTAGAGGTTTAAAATTAAGCGTCTAATTTTTGTGCATGCAAGTCTAAAATTGAGAGAACGTGTGGCATTAGTTTTTACCGAAAGGAGACAGTTTCTAGGATATGCATTTCAAGATATTTATGTTGATAAGATCATGCGGTTTGAACAAATAGTGGGAGGAAGTTTGCATGGCAAGAAAGTGAACAGCTATGGGCATTACATATGGTTGATGAGTGTCTCCGATTACAAGTAGCGAGTTCGTATACATTTTTATGGGTACAAAATGTTTGTATTAAAGTGTAAAATTTTTACATACATTATTATATACTAACGCTAACAAAACAAAAATTGCCAACAAATCACAATCGCGTATAAAGCGTTATGTAAAATGTATCACTAAATATCTAGATAACTCTGGCACAACTTTAATATTTCAAGCAGCCATTATGTTATGTTTTCATAAATACAACACGTCCATTCTACTTCTTATTAACATTTCATTGCCATGTTTAGTTTTGTAAGGAAGGTTAAAACTAAACGGGTCAGGTAAAAGGTATACATGACATGGTATTTATAAGTATGGAATGGAAGAACCAAAGACTAGATATCGTTCTAAAATGTAATAAAGCTCAATCAAAGATCATTTACAAACGTTTTTTATAGTTTTGGTAATATGCTGAAATTGAAGATCTACCTAAAATACGAGGGCGGTCTGATTAGTGGGGCAACTAACATAGAGATGGCGCCACAATCTACGCATACGTGTCATTTATCAAATCTATCATATTTTATAAGACAGCTGTCAAAGTTTTAGCCAAATATGTTGCGCCCTTAGTCTCTTACGGTTGTTTAAAGCAAACGCGTTACGCTGTTTTGTGAATATGGACAAAAGAGAATTTCGTGCTGTGATTAAACACTTCCATATCGCCGGAAAAATAACTAAATAAATTAAAGAATTTGGCCGTACCAAAACCGAACATGAAACAAGATCAGGGTGTTCGAAAAAGGCTAACATTGAAGAAATAATAACCAAAGTTCATGATCCTGCTTTAAATGGTCGTCGATTAAAGGTACGTCTAATAGCAGACACTACAGGTATATCCAATGAACGTGTTTGTAATATCTTACATGAACACTTGGGTATGAGAAACCTGTAAGCAAGATGGGTGCTGCATCTGCTAACTGTGGACCAGATACGACTTCACGTAACAACTTCTGGGTACTATTTGATCCTTTTTAAGAATAATCTCGTCCAATTTTTGCGTCGATTTATTACCGTTTATGAAATGTAGATACACCACTATACCTCTGAAACAAAAATTTCAATCCAAAGCATGGGTATAAGCCGGTTGCAGTGCACCGAAGAAAGCAAATGTGGTTCCATCAGCTAACCAGGTTATGGCCATCGTATTTTGGGATGCTCGTGGTGTTATGTTTATAGATTATCTGTAAAAGGGCAAAACAATCGCAGGCGAGTACTGCGCGTTGTTATTGGACCAGACTATTGAAAAATTAAAGGGTAAACGACCGCATGTTAAATTTAAAGCTTTACTAGGTATGGATATTCAATTTTTAAATTCATCAATCACGGCTAACTTGATTTTTTTAAATAGAGTATGTTAATTTGTATACCAATTGATGCGGAATTCAATTTTCTTTCCATTTTGTTAAGGTATTGGGTTTAGCTCTAATATTTTGCGAGATACCCTTCGATTTCCTAACTGTATTGTAGTTCATACGTATTGGGAAGCGAAGACCATCTTCGCCTCGCATGTTATCAGGCTTGACACTGGCAGCATTGTTGCTGGTGCGGTTAAAAAGTGGCGAACAAAACACTACATTACCACTAGAAACAAACAAGAACACAAACAAGAATAAACACTGATAAACCATTTGATTAAATGTTCTAAATGTTGTCCGTTTTGGGCAATGCACAAGCTAAACCGTTTTTCAAGAGATTGCTATACGTTGCTGAGCATTTGTGAAGTAATTTCTCGAAATCCTGCCAAAATTCGATTACGCATGTCTTCTGCAGTAGTTGGTACTGTTGCATAAATTTTACTTTCTATAAATCGCTATAAAAGAAATAGCAACTTGTAGGATCTGGTGATCTTGGTGACCAACTGATGGACCCTCCACGTTCCATCCAGCGATTAGGAAAATAAGCGTTCAAAAATTGACGAACTTCGGTAGTATAGTGTGGCGGAGCCCTATAGTGTTGAAACCACATTTCTTGACGAGTATCTAAGGCGACATTTTCCAACAGTTCGTATAAATTATTATGAGGGAACTGGAGATGAACCCTACCCGTTAAATGCTGGTCATCAAAGAATGTACCTACGATATGTGTTCCAATAATTCCCGCCCACACATTCACACACCACCTGCACTAGCTATTGGCTGTAGCGAATTGCTGAGGATTCTCTGAGTCATACTAATCGGGATTATGACGATTTACAAAACCATTTTATGGCATATGGCTTCATCGGAAAACATCATTTCATTAATAAAATTTATGTCACGATTAATTAACGAAAGATCAATCTGTTTTCTAAATCTCTTTCATGTAGTTCCTAATACAATTGTATTCGATGGGGATGATAATTGTGGTTCTTTAAAACTGTATGTATCGATGATCTGCTGATATCAGTAGCCTTAGTAATTTCCCGGACACTGGACTCTGGATTGTCGTGTGCACATAATAATACCTACAACTGATTTTCGTCCATGAATACAGGACGAATACGGTTTCGTTTTGAAAATTCAATGGATACAGTATTGGTAAATCTTTCCAGTAGCGACTGAAATGCCTTCCTATCTGGATGTCTTTTATATGGATGCCGTTGTATGTAAACTCTTTGGGCTAATAACGCGTTTCTGTTACATTCTCCGACGACAAAACAATATCTACTAATTCTTCACGTGTAAGTGGCATTGTTAATTGTGCAAATAATATTCGTAGTTAACAAAACACAACACAATGACACTTAAAACAATTTGTGTGACACAGATGCTTTAACAATATTGTCAACGCCTACTAAAACTATAAAAACACGGCTTTCTCGTCAAAGAATGCCAGTGGAAGGTGGTTTTCGCTAAAAAACTGGAAAAATCAAGAGTATCTCCCAAAATGTTACAGATAGACCCACTACTACTTTAACAAAATCGAAAGGAAATTGATTTCGCATCCATTGATATAAAAATTAACATATTATTCTATTTAAAAAAATCAAGTTAACCGTAATTGAAGAATTTAAAAATTAAATATCCATACCTAGTAAAGTTTTAAATTCAACACGATAGTTTTACAACTAGAAGATATATTTTTTCAGGCTTAATCGAACGGTGAAAACCATATCTTTATAAGTTTTATACTTGCGGTAATATTTGAAATTTTCTAAGACACTGAAAGTAACACTTTTTTTCGAAAACTTAGAATACTTCAAAAACGGTACGATATAGACCAAATGTTTGGTTATCGAAGTGCGCCTAGAATTTAACAAGGATTACAAAAATTCAATAATATATAGGTTGTTGAATTTAAAATAACGAAGTTGGTGTGCATTGCCACGATATAGTCGGAAGTCCACCATCTTTGAAAATATTTTTATAATGCGGAGGACTTAATTCGGTGCAACTTCTATTTGAAACTTTATTTTGAAATATCAATAATAAGACGGGGCATTGTATCTTGGGTTGAACACCCTGTATATTCTATTGAAACAAAATGAATTAACACGCATCACTAGCTTTTATCTAATGTAATTTATATTTATATTTATATTTATTGATAATATTAATCAATTTACAAATATTAAATTTTCAAACTTATGTGAAATTTACACTCACAATTGATTATAATAAAATATTATCTACGCCTATGTACATTGCCGACATTTAAATTATAACCAATCACATAAAGAGTCAACTTTAGAATTAAGTAAACACTAATTATCTTCCTGATGAAACCTTATTCCTATATTCTTGTCTTTTGGTTTTGAGCCGTCCACATACTACACAGCTGACAATTTCTAATGTTTGATATTAAACGAATACATGTATTTCCTACTAAATAACAATTAATATAGGAAGAATGTGAATTTATAAGATGGCTGCGTTCGTCGTAATTCTAAGCAGCGGTAATAACACTAGTCACTCTTTTTTTTCACTATATGTTCAAAGATTTAGACGTATATATTTGCGTAAATTAAAGCGGTTCTTGAAAACTCCGTATTCTCTCTTTTGCCCAAAAAAATTCCCTATTTGTATAGTAAGAACGAGAAGTTCATGCCTACCTCAAGGTTTAAATTGGTTTACATAGATCTGTACGCACTAAAAGTTTATCCATATTTAACACGCTCCCCTTTTGAAATATGCGGAGCTACTAAAATATATTGTTTAATTAACTCAAGGTGCAAACTGAATATAATAATTAATTATATAGGTACTATATTTATAGACTTCTATTGCTAGTAATAAATTTCTATTTTACTTGCCTATAAATATATACACGTATTTTCCTTATAATTAAACTTTAATTGGAAGAGAAGGTTCTAGCTACGCTAGATATCTGAACTTCATTTTAAAGTATTCTTGAAAATATAGACATTTGTTATTATAATTATTATTATATATGTTTCAACTAAAATTGAATTTTAAACCAGAACGTACTCGTAGATGGTTATGCAGTAGTTGATTTCATTATTCAATATTCTGCATTGCTATTAACTAAAGTTGACCTTAACATACAACAGAAATGTTTGCATAATTTACATTAATAAAATAAAAATGATTGCTAAAAATCAGTTTAGTAGAGTCGCAGTACTTATTGAGATTTTGGTAACCCTAAAAACCTCTGTTATTTTGCATAGCCTTGCAGATTAGGTGGTCATTTCCCAGGCACTATAGTAGTTCTTTTCATGATATTACATTTAAAAGTAACAGTACCGCCTGAGTGGTCGAAAACATTTCAATACTGATTGACCTAACATATCTATTAATTGTCGATAACGGCCGTTTTGGAACATTTACTATGCACGTAGTTAATGTGTGTATTCCTTTTAACATTTTTTAATAACTTTGACAGCCTTTTCAAAGGTTTCCCAAATCTCAAACGAATATTACACGAAAATAGATTTCTTAGGCCCTCCTACTTCCGATTCAAGCATTTCCTAGTAAACTAGTATCCTTTTGCTATAATTTGATATTCTTAAACTTTCGCGGTTTAAGTTCTACTGTAACTTTGAAATTTAGGTACCCTGACAACTATGCAATAATAGCTATCTTATTCAAATTTTAAAAATACCTTGACGTCAGCTACAATTTAAAATTTTTATGTTAACTTTGACCGAGATTTTCAGGATTAACCAAATTTCAAGTAAAAACGGCCAAATTATCAACTTTTTAATGACTCACTTACTTATTTCGAAGCGTTTTCCCAATAAATTAATACTTTTTATGACAAATGACGAAATATAGAAAATTGAGTCTCTTGATTCTATCAAATCTCTTTAAATCGGTTCAATTGTATTCTAATTAAAACATTGATTACAAACTCAGCTTATGTCACAAATTAACATTTTCCAGAAGATGCATAGTACTTTGGTGGTCCGTCAAACAATTCCATTTTCAAACTTTTCTAGCCAACTGAATAGTCATGCATAATTTTGTCTAACTCCAATACAAAACTCCAATTTACAGTAACCTTTACTCGTATAATCAAGCATTAACGAAACATAATAAAGTAATGGAATTCAGAAAAACACGTAACCCCTGAAACAAGCAAAATTAATAGCAAAATCAACAAATGAATTAAATATTTTAAGAAGTTCATCTACAAAAAATCATTCTAAATCCATTACCACATGTTATGTATAGTCTAAGTTTATTCCTATATTTATTATCTTTTTATTAAATTAACATGACCTCGCTAGTGGCCGTCAAATCTGTAAATAAACCTAATATTTTAAATTAACGCAACTGTCCTGAAATGCCTTTATATATTTAACGGGCGAAGATGTTTGGCTTAAATCTACAAATGAAACAATTAAACAACATTTGCTGCTCGACTAACGGAACAAGTAGTCAATACAATTTGAACTAGTATTGAATTGAATTTACTATTACGTGGATGTTTTCTTAAAACGCAATCGCTCTTTATTTTATTTAAAATATTTGGTTTTAAATACAAACAATCTGCAATCCTATGTCGAAACATTGATTTTATATATTCAGATGGACGCTTCATATGGCGCTAAATTAAATCGCATTATAGTTCAAAATTGTACACTAGGTGTCGGTAACTGTTCAAAATCGCGAAATATCATATTTTCGATAATTAGAGTTGGGTTTATTTTATAGTTCAAAGGTAATCTGAAATTCAAATTCATAAAAAGCTATTTAAAATGGAGTACAATATTTTTATTTATGTAGGGAACAAGGTAATTGGGGTACAAGTTTGTTGCTTTAGGATGTTCACTAATAACAAGGATTTTATATACAAAATCAATGTTAATAATGAATTTTAAAATACGTGAATCTTTTTAAGAAACTTATTATGCAGTTTAATTATGAAAAATATGTTTCTTACAAAACTAAGTAACCAAATACTAGTATTTAAAAGAATTCCTTTATCTTTTTATCTGCAAGAATTACTCTGATAAGTTTAGTGAAAATTACTAGCAAAATTTTTAGTAATAAAAATTAGAAGTGTAAACAGCAATCTTACTCTAAAAATTATGCTGACAAATTTGCCATCGTTACTGTATTATATTGTAACATTTTTAATTTTCTGTGTAACTCAAAATTTAGTTTCAAACGGATTTTTCCTTATTTCTCGTACCATAAGGTTTTATAATAATTGATAATGTTATTAAGCGTTATACACTAACTTTAAAAGAAAATTCTGAAAAGCAATTTATGAACAAAAATCGAAACAATATTCAAAACTTAGCTAACAACTTAAATGATCTAACAATTAAATGTTGGCACTGTATACTTTAAAGTGCGGTAAATTTCCAGTTTACCTATCAGGGAGGCCTTTAGCATTCCATTTTAGAAACGGTACAATGTTTTGTGTCCACATTTAGGATTATTTAAGAACGCCAATTGCTTATTTTTTATTTTTAAAATGGGAGAGCACAGCGAGAAATTGCTGAAATAATGAATAAACCTGCTTCGCCGGTACAACACATAATCGAACGCTAAATACGTAAAAATCGTGTGGATAATAAATTTAGATAGCCGCCGAATAAACTATTTTCAGAGAAGGAAAAGACGTATATTGTGTGTAAAGTTGAGAGAAACACCAAGTTCAGTGCCCCACAATTGCAGTATTACATGGAACCGTTTTATAATACATTCGCGTAGACCCGTTATTGATGCTGATATCGTCGCATTTTGGAAGAAGCTACGAGCTGTGTTGCCATCATTAGCACTCCCAAATCCAGGCTTTGCACGATCGACAAGGAGTCCTAATTGTAATCGAAATCCTTTCTGTATCATGTCTTTACGGTGCGTTCTATACTTTTTATCGTCTTCGCTACGTACTTGCCATTTCTTGACACCGAGATTGTAGGATACATGCAGTAGGCATTCAAATAAACGTATCCAGAGGTGTAACGTCGACATGCCAAATCGTAAATTTGCTTCATTGACAGTTTTCTGTAAAACCATGTCGATTTTGTTAAAATCTTGTGACGTGGCGCCACATAAATGATAACGCTCCGCAGACGTTGTAGATGATGCCCCATTGCATACTTTACCATCTATCATGGTAAATAACATTTCGTACTTCACTGATATTTCTTTTACATCTATTACTGTTGTATAGGGAACAGGTGATGCAATTTGCTCTTCAATATATTTTATTTTAGCGACGATGGTGTCAGTAGTTTCTTTTATAAATTGCATATTTATTGGCCTACAAAACCGGGGAGATAATGGTCTCGGATTCTTCCATATAATAATAAATTTGGATTCACTCGAAGCAAGTTACAAAGGTACAAGAGAAGTGAAAAATATGCTCGCATCTGACACGCTTTCATCGTGAAAGTTTTGCTTGTATTGGCTTTGTCCGAAGCTTCCGTCTAACCCTCACTTACAAATCAAGTTCAGTTTATTTACAACTTCTTGTGCCAAGCTTTTAATGACATCATTTTGAGTGCAAAGAATACGTTCCGTTGTGTGATGCAATAAATCCTGTAACCTGACTTCTGCACTTTTTTCCGTGATTTTGATGGCTGATTGAATTGGATAACAACGTAATTTTGCTTCTGCTACTTTATTGTAAGCTGGATACAATTTGCACTTGTTTTCTTTCATTGATTCCCTGATTATCCTGTATTGATGT
>JAHWXV010248098.1:0-12919 GCA_024586415.1 Phrixothrix hirtus | reverse complement strand
TGTAATAATTCGCCAAATTTTGATTTATTCTTAAATTTGAAATATTTTAAGAAGTTTCTTTTAGTTATAAATTTAAATTTTGTACCTTAATTGTATATAAGTCGTACTAATTAAGTTGCACATTCATCATTATTTGTTATTACAGTTGTTTACATTATTATACTTATATTACTTATATAATATTATATTTACATTGTATATCACTTGTAAAAGGGTTACCGTAAATAAAATAAATAAATAAATAAATAAAAAGTGGCAGTAAGTTGATCGATGCACTCTTGTCTATATAATTCACGTCGGAAGCCGTAATAAATCATCGCACGAAAATTATCACGAGTCAATTCCATTTTTTCGCTGAGGCACAATTTTTAAGTCACTATAAACACCATTAATCACGCTAAAATGTCAAAATGTTCTGAATAAGGTTATTTTCAAAAATGTCAAACTTTCCATTACAAATGTTAGATGGCGCTTGAAACACGCAGTATTGCCAAGGCTAACAATATAAATAGTGACCCTCGTATCGATCAAATGGTTTCTTTACAATTAATAACAAAGAACGGTAACAAAAGCAAATTAAAAATATGAAACTTGTTTATTCGCGTATTAATCATTCATAAAAGGAAATGTTATCCGTGACTGAATGACGCATAACTTGTAAATAGGGTAACAGTTCGTCAATATAGATTAAGCAACGTGATTATTTAAAATTATTGCTTATCTTGAATTGAATGAACTTCCGTAAAGAAAATATACAGTGGTGTCATTCGCGTTCGTATGCAAATGAATAATCGAACTTTTGTTGCTATTAGTATTAACAATATAAGAATTCCAATATATGCAGATGTATATGGAATAATTCACAAGTGGCTTTAAGGATCGAAATTCAATACAGGCATGAGTAAGCCTCTTTTCACACGGCAGGAAAAGATGGATTTTTCTTCCTTCCATTAGTGTTCTTCTATTTCTGACGAACTCCTGAATTAGCGGTTATTACCTGTTCCAATGTTCAATTCTCTGTATTAAAATTATGAGAAATAAAGTAATTTAGCAATAATTCTAAATACGCAAGCAATAAATATAAAAAATGAAATTAACGTGCAATACAATAAACTAATTGTTTATTGATAATTAAAACAAATAAAAAAGTTATTAAAATAATACCTGGAAACTAACCGTTAATATGTCTAAAGTAAAAGAAATTCTCAATAAAAAGTAGAGATGAGGAATGCCCAGAATTATTACATAAATAAAATTATGAGATATGTGTAGATATCTAGCATTAAGAATCGGATGTAATATTTAATGAAAACTTAGACAAATAGGAATCTGCAAAAATTAGATTGTAGTTTTAGAAAACATTGTAAATGTAATTATTAATTAAGATATGTCGCTACTTACGTAGAAATTCTGATGGCAATGTTATCAATCTTAATTTCAGGTAAATTACTATTTCTGATTATAAAAGCACTTGCAAAAGCAAGCACAGCGAGAGCCTTCTCGGTTCTCTATCCTAATTACACGATTTACTTGTAACCATATTATGACTATTTTATATAAATCTATGGACACTTCCTCCGAGATACATATAATTAAATGATCTCGCCGAGGTCCCTATAGATCTTATAGAATTTCTGAAGCTTCAACAACCAGTCAAACCTCCCAAACTATACTTTTTCCGAGCTGCACATAATTAGATGATCCCTCAGTCCCCACAGATTTTATAGACGCCTATGATCATAATCCTTCAAGTCTGATGTAACCGTTTACATTGCAATGAGTATCTTAAGTTATTTAAGGCAAAATGAATCTTAATTTAACAAAGCTTAATTTCCCCTTATAATTCACAGCCGAAATTGCTCCACTAGCAACAATCAAACACAATAAAACGCACAAAAGCTTACCGCATGAGTAGTAGCAATTTTATTAGAATTCACGTTCATAGAATCTCCTTTTAGTTAGTAATAGCCTGTATGTTATAACCGTAGATTTAAGAACAGTTTACAGAAATGTTAGAAATGTGCATAAACTGAAATTAAAATATACCTTAAAATGCTGTTCGCATCTAATTAAATTCATAATTCCTAGCGAAGTAAATTAATATAGCGCTTGCGATCACAAATAATATACACCTGTGCTTAAAAATAGAGATTGCATCCCGAAATTCGATAAAGCGTACGATTCGGACCCACGGCAGAAAAATCGTCAACAGAGCAACGCTGCATGTCCGATCACTAATTTCAGACGGTTGAATAAATACAAAATATATTAATAAACCCTTACTTCAAAGTCGTTGTGTCGTGGTACTAGTATGGCAATTTTAACCAACTTAAGTAGCTTTAATTCCATTAACGTGAAATATTTGGAACACTTCAAAATAATGCACTCCAAACTCTTTAAAATAATTTAGAGATCTGACTTAAAAATGCGCAGCTCCAGGAAAGCCGGTTTACATAATATTACTTAAATGTTTGAAAGAAAATTTGGTTCCTTCCGATAGGTAATAGGTTTTGATATTTTGGGGCCTTTAATAACCCGAAAAACAATAAAACCTATTACTTAAACATGTACCCCAATTTAATAGAAGGGGGGATATTAAATTAGGATACATGCTTAATAAATTTAAAGTTTGTGCGTTTTAAGGGGGGTAAGGAACTCTTTTGAATGATGCTTTTACAATACCCCCTGAAAGTTACGGGAACTTCTAACGAGACTTTCCCCTTTTCTCATTCCAGTTCCTTCTAGTTAAATCTATTAAATTGTTTCATCGAAGTCATCCTGTTTTTAACGGAAGAATTTAGCCTTGCATTTTAATAGAACTATTCGCCAGAAAGATGCCATACTGTACCTAGAAGTAATTATTTGAAATTATTACATCATATTAATTTATACCTGAATATGGAAATATGTAATTTAAGTTTCAAACATATGCCCGGTAATCAGTTTAATAATTAAAGTGGCCGGCCTCGTTGGTGTTTGCCTCTACGCCTAAAGGACGCGGGTTCAAACCCGGCTGTGGCCAATAAATTTTTCATTAGAAAAAATGTTTAAACGTACCTTCTTGAATAAGAAAGTAAAATCGTGATACTCGTGCCAATGTGATGTATGCTACGTTAAAAATCCCTAGTGGAGGTCGAACTACACAGGTTTGACAAAATTCTAATAGTAATCGTGAAATGATCATAGCAGTGGAAACCAAGAGAGCCAAAGGAATGTCCGCTCTTCAGCCACAAATTAAATCAATAAAAACAAAAAAATTATTGGAATTTATGCCTAAAAATGCAAATAAATACGGAAAGTTTTAGATTAATAAAACAATTATAATCTGCTTTTTTAAAAATAGGCACGATGAATCGGAACGTGATGTAAATCAATAATGGCGTAACATTCAACTGATCAAAATTTTAAAATGCCTGCTTCTAAATAGTCTGTATTTTCGTGACAGAAAACTGACTTATATACAAATATGGCCAGTTTATGGAGCAACAACGTTGTATTAAACTTGAATAGCTACGTTCGTTGATTTTCAGTAGGATTTCATTAGTTTTATTGGTGTTAATTTTTTTTAGGCTATTCCATACAATTCATGATCCTACAGAGTTCTGAGGTTTATGCTACTAGAGTTGCTTGAGTTGTACTTTATTATGAAGTATTGCTTGTAGTTGGTTGTAAAATTGATGAACACTACTTCGATCTTTAGCGATACTTATTTTGTAAAATAAATGATTAAAAAAGCTGATTTGAATAACTAAAGAACTTTTTATTATTGTTTGACACGTCCTAATTCGAGTGGTATGTTGCCGACACTGTACATTGCTCCAGCTGTTACATTGATGAATGGATCGCTGAGCGTTTCTACCCGTTCACATAACAAAGTTCAATTCGTGGCTCAACATGACTATTGGGTCATATTCAGACTTGAAACGAAGTTAAGCTCGTTGCTCAATTAGACAGTTTGATCCTGCTTAAATTTTTCAAAGTTGTACATTTTGTAGAACAACCCACTAATTCAAAACTTAATTTTTGTACCTCGTATACTAAGGTATAATATTTAAAGATTTTATTTTTGGTTGTTCGATTTCGTGATAGCAACATGGAGTAGTCCAATACTATTATTTTATCTGTTGAGAAACAGATAAATTTATTTAGAGCTACAGGATGAATAGATTTGTTTATTTAAAATTTGTTTGTACACTCAAAATTTAATTTTGAAATTGAGTTAGAAAAATAATATGAATATAGGTTACAGAGTAAAATCAATACTTTTATTTAGAAAAAATCTGGATTAATAAATTTGTACATTTCTCCGGATTATTGAATAAAAATCACTGCGCCATTATGGATGTCATTATTATTAATCCCTATTCGATAATACGCACCGTTATAGTTTATGTTTTGACATTAATACAAATTCACGGTAAAAATTTTTATGTTAATCGTTCTTTTAGTTGGATTGTGGCTTTAGTGAACACATGCGATACTTGCTTTACATTTTACGCATGCTTAACGTTACTTTTATCTGATAAGCAGTTGACAAAATAAATTCTAAACATGCTATATAGTGTCTTTTTTATCCGAATTATAATATAAGTTCGTTTTAACAGGTTCTCTGCTACGGCTCGGTGGTTTCGTCACGTTTGATTCCTTCTGAGCTGGTGTTCGTTTAACATCTGACCAATAAGACACGATGTTATGAAGTTCAATGTAATAGCGTACGTGCTATGACCCCACTATTGTAAGTGGGTATCAGGTTTTTTGAAGTATTAATTTGGAGTTAAAAAATGTTTTATCAAAAAAATTAATACAAATAATTATAAACAAATAATACGAGTACTAGTATAAATAAAAATGTAATAAACGGTAGCGGACCTAATTTAACCTAACCTAATTATATGTATTTAAGAAATAAATGAAAACAGTTTCTTAGATTACTTGCACATTCTAGGCAGTATGTCGTAACTGTTTTCATCTTATTTTTAACTTAACATTGTTAGTATAGGGAAGTTATTATAATGGGTAAAAATTTCACACGTACCGATTTCAACAAATTTTCACGTTTGCAGGTACTCTAAACACGCATTATGTCGGTCTGTCTGTCGTCTGTGCTCGACTTTTCTTCTACAATATCCTAAAAGTAACACGACGAAGTACCTTCAAATTTGGAGGGTACAAACTAGAAGGTGCTCTCGTGAGTTGAAAAGCTTCTGGTGATGATCGGTCAAAGGTGTTAATTGATTGGGATAAACGACGAAAATGTTTCAACATAACATATATTATGATTACATTATCTAAAGAAACGTATTTAAGTGTATATAATAGTATATTTTTTGTATGTATCCATTCTCCAATATGGCGGATTTTTCTAGAACTGGCCACTATCGTTTTGTCCATGACAACTTTAAAACTACTTGACTAATTACTACTAAATTTGGAGGTTCAAAGCAAGGAAGCTTCTCTCGAATTAGGAAGTGGTGATCAGTAAAAGGGGTTGGATGAAGTGAGAATTGGAATAAAAACTGGTTAACTTAGCATATATTATGATTAGACCAACATAAGTGGACGAACGCATTTATGTGTATATAGGGGTATATTTCTCTTATGCAGTTATTTTTCAACATGCTGGTATTTTAATAAAGTGGCGGGGATAGTTTCATACACGATAACAAACAACTTTCCGGATTGCTCTCAAATTCAGAAATCTCTTTTTAAGTTGAAAAGCTTTTGTTGGTGATCGGCAAAAGAGGATAACATATTTCTGATTAGATTATATGAAAACCGTATTTAAGTGAATGTTTTATTTTAAGCAGTTTTACAATGTGGTGGTTTTAAGAAAATAGTGTGACAATAAACAAGTCATATAGAGAGTACGTAGCAAATTCAATTCTAGGGCGAAAAGCACCTCGGGCTCTAAAGATAAAATGCGAACTAATTTGGTAGATTTAATTTTAATTGGTTAAGATTTATTAAAAACATTATTCGTTTATCAAGCATGTAGAGATTTTCAAAGGAAAGGTATCTTGACGTACTTTTTCTATAATTCATTTGATATGCTGAACCATCTCAATATTATTTTTGAGTTATTGCGTCTTTAATTTTTGTTCTTATTTATTTATTTTAGCAATCTTCGACTACCAATTTGGATTTTGATATAATTTGGAGTTGCAATCAATGAACTACAAAAGATGTTTAGTTTTTTCAATTACGCCTTCTATTTTCTTCGTACAGACTTGCTTAAAATCTTCTATTTTCACGAGCATTGCAGTTTAATTTTACTGATAAAAGAACATATTAAAGTTTTGCTCTGTGGTCGTTGTATTCAATCAAACCCTCAATAACTGTAAACACAATCAATAATTGAAATGTTCATCTGTTCCATTTGTTTGTAAATAAACCGAGAATTTATTATGAAGATTTAAGACTCCTTCATTCGACAATTTCTTGTATCAAAGAATTATTCTACGTAAAACAGTTAGGTGATCCAAAATATTTATGACATTTTTACCTGATGTCTAGTTCACAACTATTTTTGATCTAAATAGAAATCCTACCTCGCTAGTATTGGATAGTTTCGTCAATATGGCAAGCTGATATGAACAGGACATTCCGTTTGTCGCACCATTTCAGAACATGGATTCTGTTATTTTCTTGAGCAAAAATTTCACCCTTTATTAACATTTTGTTCTAGTACTTCTTTTGCAATCGCTTCGTAAAGTTCTTTTGCAATTCGTTTTTCTGTTTCCAAAAGATCTTTAGCTAAATTAAGAGCAATCTTTGTAGAAACTGCTACCGATTTATATGGTTTTCGCACTTAAACTAAATATGTACCCATGATCCAAATATATCCGTTCTCACAGTTGAAGTTAGTTTCTTTTATACCGTACTTGCAGATTTTATCCCTTGAATAACAGTCTTTACTGGAAGGGTGACAGCTTCATCCTTACAAAAGCGTCTTATCTGGTGTGTAAACGGTTTGAAACATTTATACAAGTATGCCGAAAAGTGATTGAATTTTATATAAATGTCTTTCAGGACAATTTTTGTTGTTTGAAAAGTCAAGCATCTTCAGTAATAATTCCAGACTATTGCGACTCATAATATTACGGGCAATACCTTTTTTAAAAATACATCCGTATGTCAATAATCGCGAAAGAAATTTGTACCCGCAATTTCCATATAATCCAAAGACCTAACCAATGTATAATTTCCCTTCAACTACTTGGCTCCCACGCTTCTACGTGGAACTTGTTTGTAATATGGGTTTTATACTGCATAACTGCATTGAATAGATATTTGTTTGATCCACTAGTCTAGCAATTATAGCAAAATCTACAAATGCAAAATAGTAATGAAGTAATGAAGCAGATTATTCTTGCTTTATGATACTTCCAAGATTTCCTCCGAGTTCTAGGAGCTCTCTCTTTGTAAAACCACACAACAGCTAGGGCATGTTGATTTTTGTTCTCGCTTCCTAGTAGCTTTCCTTTACTAATTGATCCTCAGTTTGAATTTCATTCTCAATGTGCATAGTGTGTTCAATTATTTGATTGTTGTTGTAACTTACCACGGTCCAAATCGACACTAGGGCGGACCACATTATTTACCTACGGACCCCAACGCTAACAGCGAGCGGGCCTGGACTACTACGATGCTAGGGGAAGGGGAGCTCGAAACACCGGCAGAAATCGCTGTTGGGAGTTCCGTCGAAGGTAATGCTGGGGTTCGCGTTACACAAATTGGTTGGGGCGCCACTGACTCAGGTCGCTATAAAGGATATGCTCAAACGGCATCAACCAGTGAGCCAGAACTGGTTGCTCGCGTTTATTTACCCGTGACGTATTAGCTAATCCACTAATAGGAACAAGACCCACTCTACGTCCGCAAGTACCGTTCGGACCGGCTCCCAATTCTATAAGCGTTATAGGTAATGAACTTACTGCTAACTTAATATTTAAAATAAAGCAAATAACTGGGAAAACGTTTGGCAGTATAATCAAATTAATTGAAAAATAAACATCACAAATTTTACGATTAATATGCAGCGGAATCATTCCGCATAGGAATAAATCAAAAGGTTGTACAAGTAAACTCAGTTACACTACGTCGCCAATTAAATATAGTCAATCAACGATCCAACAGATCGATCAAACGAGCGAGTATGGTGAAGACGCCGCCATAGTCGATTGACTAAGTTTCAGTGGCAAGAATACAATACCTAAATATCTCTTACAAAGACCCTCCGTTGTTAATACCGAAAACTAAGGTTTATATTTAAGACAGGGCTTCCTTCTTTGTGTGGTAAGGAACTATGTCCCACCAAGAAGAGAGCATGTAGCACTGGGACGGGTTTGTGAATAATACAGGCTTCAACACACGCCTGGTGATGCGTAAGAGAGAATTATCTCCTTTTTCCTACACTCTAAAAATACCTGGTCTTACAGCACGCAGGTGGGGGTGGATACAGATGCTGCATTTGGGTATAAGCTTTCCCCTATCCTGGGTCTATACCACTAGAGTCCTCAGAATCCATAAAAGGGAGGCTCTTCAATTTCCCTCTTGGTGGTTATTTGTGGGTCCGGATATACACACTCACGGCCGTTGCTATGTGTTGCTATTCTCCCACGCGCACTTACGGGCTTCGCTCGCATCTTCACGGATCGACGCGACGTTTTCAATTATTTTATATGGCCTATATAAAGGCCGTGCGTACTTCGCAAAAGGATTTACTAGAACCGGTCAATATCACCGAAAATGCACAAACAAAATCGACTATTTAAATGTTCCAGTCGAACTTTCAAAATTCTAAAAACAAATTCTCTATCTTAATATATTTTTGTTCTCCCTAAAAAAAACTACCGTTTTCATGAAGTAAGGCCATGTTTTTTTTCATAAGGAACTCTGGCTGCTCTGATCATGCAAACTGAAGATACTAATCCTGACAAACTTTGAGTTATTTTCCTGATACTTAATATTTCTAGTACTACTCCATCACAGTTGTTCGACATAAAGCTTACTTTGGAAAACATTACAAGGTTCAAGTAAATTTTCGTTTACCACAGGGATACCGTTTACATAATTACTTTTATCATTGTCACTATTTGTATTATCTGTATTATCACCAGTTAAATTATCATAAATTTCTGAAAGTAAGAAAGGCGGATCCCAGTCTGAATCACAATAGGGAGGGTTCCCTCTATAAATAATCATGTATAAAACGTTTTGTTACAATTATTTCCCAAAATCACACTATCTGTCACGCATTGCGGTTATTCAGAAAAGCGAAATCTAGGTAGAATTCGTTCGCTACGAGTATTCTTGTTTTAAATGCGGGAGTGGCTCTTGAGGACTTGTAAAATACCGCGAAATTAGCAAAATAATTCTTTCTGAATATTTGCTTGTGCAAGTAGGATGTCGAACCTGGTATAGTTCTTCAACCCCTTAATATATACTCTTGAATAGTAATTGCGCTGAAGGGTTGGTTTTAGGTGCCTCTCAAAGACAAGAGAACCTAAAAGAAAGAATGTGCGCCGGAGTAACAATTCTTTGTCCTCTTATGCACATCCGTAAATCATCCCCAACTTGTTCTCAGTCTCAAGATCAATTTTATTTATGGCTTGGTAATTGGAGATGTGCTAACCATCAAGACGTTAATCAAGTGATCAGCGTGATTCACATTAAACAGCTATGAACCATTTAACAGAATGTTTATTAAAAACAAAAACTTAACTTTTATACAATTCTATCACCTAGATCTTTAAACACTGTTACCAATAAATTTCTTACCTACGTATGTTTATAATAAATCACAGTTAAATTTTATCTTAAACTAATGCCAGAAATTTTCTCTATTTTTATCTGTAATTCTTTTTATCCTACTTTAGTGCATTACGAAGATTTTTGTGGATTTTTTAAATAATTTATTATTGTTGTAATTTGCTATCTTGATGAAATTGTGTGCTAGCAAATTCCGTAACCTTATATTTCCTATGACTAAACATTATTCTGTACTTATGTTAACATACATTTTTATGCAGTAATTCGACCTACATTTCATTTTTTTTGAAATACTTTTAAATAATGCTAATTTTACTGATATTTCCTTATTAATTTAAAGCATTTCAGACATCTTGTTTGCGGCAATAAGATTGAATAGCTAATTACTAAAACAGAAATGTAGTAAATAATAAACAGAATATTGAACTTTGTCTGATGTTGGGATAGGTTAGTGCAAGATATCATTTCGAGTTGTAGTTTAGCATTTTGTCATTGTTTTGTTCTAACCTTCGATTTTTTGAGAGTTTTCGCATAAAAAGTTATGAGCATACGGTAACATAATTTGTGCTTTATATAATTTATGATGATGAAGCAGAATTGAAATAGTATTAAAAATAAGTTATCTTTCAAATATGTTTCCTAAATTTTGAGCATTTATTATGCAACTAACTTAGTTATTGTTTATTAAATAACCATAAAGAAAAAAATTTAATAACAAACTTCATTGAATTTCAACAATTTCAAGTTAAATAATTATACTTTTATCCGGCAACTTAACAACGGAATATTTTAACGTATTTTTGTTTACTGGGTACGTTAAAGAGGTCATTGTACATAAAAGTGGAAAATGAACGTAGAGACCTTTGCCTGTCGCCAGAATAGTGAAAGAGTACTGCAAACGAAAAAATTAAATTATTCCTTATTATGTGCCTTTTATGGGTACACAATATGCACAGTATTCGACCCATGGAGTAGAACTTCGACAAGCCGTAATTTGCGAAATAATTTGTTGGTCACTTATTTAGTATCAAAATACTCGTAGCGAAATATACTTTTCTCTATATGTGCAAGCATAAACTGCATTGAACGTTTGATACTTGTTATGCACTTCTGGTAGTGCGTATCGCTGTCGGAGTAATTTCTTCACTTCGCGGGCCTAACAAATTCGGTAATTTTTGTGTTGAAAATATATTTTATAGTAAGTATTTGGCACCAAATATATCGCAGCAATATTATTTAACAAAGCATAGCTTTGTTGAGGTACAGCTTAGATGGTTGAAAGTTGCAAAATCACTTAATTTTTATATAATACTTTTTTATACTCTATATCACATAAATAGGACAAAATCAAAACAAGATCGATTTTCAATTCTCCGCCGACAGTTTAGGTGGAGATGTTAGGCGAGCATACAACTGTGAACTTTAAGATGGTAATGAAGTTCTAGCCGTGACTGTAGATAGCTTCGTTGCTTCAGATGCTCTTAGAAGATTATAGCAGTTTTAAAAACGATTTTGCTCCAAATGTAAATGGTATAAACACACACGTGCATAGATTATATACTAATAAAAATTTCAAGTAAACTTTGAAAAGAGAAAATAAATACAAAAGTTTTGATATT
Source organism: Phrixothrix hirtus (assembly GCA_024586415.1). Classification (NCBI taxonomy): domain Eukaryota; kingdom Metazoa; phylum Arthropoda; class Insecta; order Coleoptera; family Phengodidae; genus Phrixothrix; species Phrixothrix hirtus. The sequence continues at coordinate 1,529 of JAHWXV010248098.1, read as the reverse complement.
AAAAACATATATGTACGCTCTAAATTTAATAATCATTAGGACAAATTTACATACAGTACGCCGTCACATGTTTATCAATATATATGTATGTACTCGCACGTGCATATCCGCTGTATATACCATTAGTAACTACAGTTAACTAACATTGCAGATTGTTTATAAATTAACTTGTTTGTAATGCATTGCTACAGCAATTGAATGCTAAACTAGGCATTGCTATGATAATATATGGCCACAGGTTGATTGAGCTGTTGCGCTTGATGTAGTATAAAGATAATAAAAACATTTAATGTCGACATGAACATTTTAAAATCATTTCAACACAAATTTATCAAAAATTGATAAATTGTAAATGCATAAATGACCTTTGTACATAGTTAAAAAATCCTCTTTAGCTGTTAATAACATAACAGACAAGCGTTCTACATGATTTCGGACCAAATTTTTAACAAGAATATTTTCTTACTAAAATAATAACATTAATAACAATCATAACTTCTGAGCGAGTGAAATTAATAAAATCATGCTGGTTCCAAGATTTTACGCTATTTGTACGCTAACTACATGCTTTAATACTGATGTATATATTTCAACCATTTGACGAGAAATCTACTGCGGTTCGATCCCAGGACCTCTAGCTTACTGGGCTCGCGCTCTACTACTGAGCTATCCAAGAATTCAGAGACCAGCTGATGAATGAATCCTTCTAAAGTATTAATTGGTATCATTATATGTTATTAGAGACGTGTTTACTACATAACTAAACGGCGAGCCTGAAATTCGCAAAGGTTTCACAACTTTGCTAATTGCGGCCAGGATGTTATCTCGGATCAAACTGCATAAAAGCGATGCTAAAATTCAAGAACAAATAAACTGACATTCAAGAGTAAGTCACGATAATATTATCCGCCTCATATAATGAATGCTATTTTGATTTTAAATTGTACTCCTTGTTTCGTTAAAATTTCATATGATTAAAAACAAGAAACTTGCACCACATCGATATCTTCATATTAACAACCCTTTATTGATACTTCATTATAGTGTACCTGACATCAATGCGCTTATTACATCATTTCAGTAAAAAATCAATACCTCTGAAAAATATTCCTTCAGCTTGTCTTTATGTGTCCAAACTGCAGCCTTCACCTCTTCGTTGTCACTGCAATGGCGTCTTCGAAGGTCCCTTTTTAAATTTCCAAACAGGTAATAGTCATTGAACCATATCTGAATGATACGGAGAGTGATCGATTTGTTCAAAGTCGGAGTCACGAATTGCAGCTTACATAATTTCAGCAGTGTGCACGGCTGCATTGTTGTGAAGCAAACACATGCTCGAATATTTTGTCGTAGTTTGTGCAACAGTGCTGCATAATATACCCCGTTGTCTGTGGCGTTGCGTTGTTTCAAATTGTCACGTTCCATTTGCGACTATTATGATTTATTTTGTTTAGGATTCCTTTATGGATTTATTTAGTAAATCCATGAACTAAATTTGGGCAATAATTTTTCATTTCTACCCTTTTTTT
>JAHWXV010248056.1:0-19473 GCA_024586415.1 Phrixothrix hirtus | reverse complement strand
CGTTTAACCGCGGGCCATTTTGTAATGGATCGGCTTGCCCTAAAACATTATATTTTCGAAATAAGGATTTACGTTTTCAAATACATCATGTAACCTCCTTTAGAAGCAATTTAAGAATTGCCAGTTCTTTTAAGATATACCATCATAGTGTATAAAATAGGTAAAGGCTATGCTTACAACATACCTTTAACAGGTCTTTTATTTTAATTCATTAAAACTATAAATATGAGGTACTCGTGACATAATGATGTGTTATACTGCGGAAATTTTCCAAAATAATACGTTCAAAGTACGCTGAACAGCTTTACAATATTTTCTTAGCTTTACTAGTAGTTGGCGACTTTTAACTAATTGTCTATAAAGATGCCTCATCACTTTTGCATCCTTTTAGGTCCATAAATCAGGTTTCATTTTGTCGGTTGGCACACAGCAAGTTTCGATTTAATCCTTCGGTAAGCTGCTTCTACATTACTGTTTCTGCGAACTTCTTGATTCTTTAACAAACATTTCACATTACTTGTGGAAATATTGCTGGACAACGACCATTTCTAGAATACCACTGAGGAAATTGCGGTAGGTGTGGCAATAATGTGCAGTCAATGCATCAACTGCTTCTTCTAATTTACTAATAGGTACCAAGGCAAGTGATGCAATCGTTTTTGCATTTAACCCAAAATTGTCATTTCCATTATACAGTTAATAAAGTCCCTATTCCCCAACGTATTTTATCTCGCTTACACAGAAATGGAAAAGACATCCAATAATCTAACCGTCAGGATAAGGACACTACATGGCACGAAATAAGATTTAAACTAAGCAATGCATATTCATACATACTTACTTGATAGTTTTATTTACGAACACGTATTTGAATGAACTTCCCCGGAATAACAGTCTTGGCATCGCAGAGAAACGGCTACGGTAAAACATATGATATACATTCTGTTTTATCTAATAGTTTGCGTAATTCTACTTTTAAATCCCACATTTATGAACAGTTTTAGCCATATCTATAAAGGGATCTATTATAATGCAGAAAATCTCTGCCAAATACACCTTCAGTTTGTACTTTATATTCATTACATACTGTGAAAATGTATGAGAGTTCAATTTCAAACTGATAAAAGCCTGGTTGGACCAAATTACTCCTAAATGGTCCTCCGAAGCATTCATTAGGTTTAATTTGGCTGAATTAAATATACATATTTCTAGAGTACAAATTGTAATTTTAACCATCCTTTCCACAGTAAAATATATGTATGACCATCAATGAGGAACTACCTGTGTACCTACTTCTATATTTTTGCTGAACATCTCAAATTTAGATTCCCAAATACGTTTAATTATTTTTTATAATCTATTTCTGCAAATCGCTAAATATTAATTGTTAATAAAATGTTTGTTTAACAATATTATCTATTTATGCATAACATTAGGTAATTATGTTTTAATGTTCAAATCTCATTTTAGACTATTATCGTTATTGATTTTCACACACAATATGTATTACAACGTAATTATTTCTGTATTGTCATTAAGTAAGGATACTAATATATTAGCTTACAAATACTTTCATAATTTAAAAGGTCTTTTCGCAAAGCTATTAGAAACTCATTGTACAGACAAGAAACTACATAATACATTAAGCAGTAATTTTCGATATAACTATAAAGGCACTTTTGAAGTGAAATAACACCCACTTTTTGATAAGTATCTATAGATATGTAGAGTATTCGTTTTACAATTATTATTTATTTTCATTTAGTAGGTTTACGGTGAAAACAACGACACATAAAATCTAATTATAATAGTATTGTCATAAAATAGCACTCCAGCAATAGAGGAAGATATTCCATTCAATCGTGATTAATTAGAGGGATCTGATACACATGATGCATTTGATAATTCCACTATTGAGAATCAGGGGAGACAACTCGCCGTTTATAGAGGGTCGCAGTGGAATCTTCCACTGTCTCTAGTACAAGTGCAAAATCTAGTACGCAATATAATACGACAGAGATCTGGACCTATAAAAAAGCATTAACGTAAACCTTAAAATATATGGAAAGGTATGTTAGAAAAATTTGATCACTGTAGGTGTGTACCATTCTAATAAAGAAGCTACCCAGGAGTTTTACCTTTGGCAGAGAAATACAAATCCATTTTATAGCGCTACTACTAAAAAGGAAGATTTTGGTCAATTAACAAGGTTTTGTAATTTGACAACACCGGTATGAGGGAACATTGATTGAGGACAGATGAATCTTCTATAATATCAGATCTCTTTCTAATTACTAAATTAACATTTAAAGAATTGTTGCATGCCATCAGGATGCTTAGCCGTAAACGAGCTATACAATCCTTTAAGAGGTGGAACCAGGTTTACTCAACATATTCCTGCAAAATCGGCCAAGTATGGAACTAAAATCTTGTTGTATATGATGCACAATATTCTTATACGTATACATTTATACTGACAAAAATCTAAAAGCTCGTAGATATAATCACGGTGAGCATGTAATCAAAGCTTTGTGTGTGCGTAGTAAGAACACTGATCGAAACCTATATGGACAATTTTTCTTACTACACTTTCTCTAGCACAACTAGTGATGTCATGCAAATTTTCAATAGTGGGATCACTTAACTAAAATAACCATATATACCTCAAGAAGTGCAAGCTCATAAATGCTGGTGTTTTACACTGTTCAAAGAAAATCTAGTGGTCAGCTGCTCTTTTTTTATAATATTATTGATTTAGCTGCTTTGGGCGCTTATTTTATATGTACGACAAATATAACACAAAGCAAAACAATCCATTACCAAAGAAGAAAATTTGTTCAAAATTTAGGAAGAAAGTAGTAATACGAGTTATTGAAGTATGTTCTAAATATCTCCAGTCATGCCAGCATTGTGATTTGAAATTCAAAATATGACAGGGAAGCCAATAGTTTATTATGACCAGTACCTAGGCCTTAATTAATCCAGTAATGAAAGTGGATATTTGAAAGGTATTGAAGCCGTGACATCTGCAGGGTTATCACGTAGAAGCAATAAAAAAGTAAAAATTGTGTGGTATGTAATCCACCCGTTTGTGATGAGCATGCCCAATATTACTCAGTGTTGATCTTGTAATGCATATACTTGTAATAAATTATAATAGTTATAAATAAATGGTACTAAAGCATAATTATTAGTGTTTTTATTATTTTGTTCGAAAATAACTATTGATACATTTCTAAATCGTACCCTAATTGCAAGATGTATATAGTATACAAGAGCTACCCAACATCGATGCAATGATTAAAAGGTTAAAGTTGTTTCTACCTAAATACCGATTACTATTGTAATAATATTGTTGATGTTTATCGGTAACCTGTTTTATGAGTTTCTTTGTAGTGTTACAGAATTTCAGTTAAGTATTTGAAGTCTAGCCAAAGATATTACACTTGAAAGAGCTGAAGATACGTGAGTACCTTGCTGTGTAAAGTTTAACGTAGAGATAGCCGCACCAGAATCAACCAAAACGGTTTTAGGAGCATTGGTTTACCAAGTCATGATTTATCGATATCTTCAGCATCGTCCTTTTGCCGTTTGTAAGGTAGTTCCTGCTACTGTGACACCTTGAGGTCGTTGTTACTGCTGCAGTGAATTAGACATTTTACTTATTCTGATTTTACTGATGATGCCAATAATTTCTCTCAAAAATATGTTTGAGGTCTACTCTTAAGTTATATATTTAAATTTGATAACGAAATAATACCTGTCGTAATATCTTGTATCGGTTTTTAATTAAGTGTTAAATGAGACCTATAGTAAGTATTATTAAATTTTAATGAGAAAATAGAAAAAGTGTTTATACCATTTTTCAACGAAAGGCTTAAAGATATATACTTAAGCTGCAGGAATGAATTTATTCCTCAAAATGGGCAGAATTGTATCGGTTAAATATTGCCAAACGTTGCCACAGTTTGTATGTACCTGTGATTTGCAGGAAACGTTAGTCGCAAGAAATGCTTTGAAAAAGTGTACTAAAAGAAATATAATGAGAGATGGAAGGTCGGATATCAATAGTTGAAAACAAATACAAGTATTTGTACCAACTAGCAAATGTTTGTTCCTTTCCCAAATATTTCAAATAACAAGTGATTCAATTTTGTATTAGACTAAGTACATGTATTAATTGACACAAAAGGACATCATAATTTGCATTTCTATTTACATTATTTGTCACAACATCTTAACTCGTTTTAACTTGGAACATAATCAAAATGCTCCTTTCCGTAAGAATACTATTGACCAAGAAAACTTATGAAAGAAATATTATGAGCGATAATTTGGAAATTATTTGATCACAAAGTATGTCTACTTTTTGGTCGAATTCTATAAATTACATAGCAAACGGGAATTTTAGGAAACATTAGCTATTTGAAAGGCATCCTCTAGCAAACAACGTGATTGCAGTGTAATGAATCCTTTGAATATTCTCCGACGTAACTATATAGTATTACCCTCGTAATTAACATTTAAAAAATTATTCAGTTCTCACATTAGCAAATTGAAATAAGGTTTCACGTATTTCCAATTTCTAAAATGTTACTTTAATTAGAAATACCTAACAGTAACTATAAGTTATAAACGAAGTTCATAGACTATAAAATAAATTTTAGCAAAGTGTAAAGTGTGCTCCGTTATAAAAAACGCGGATTTGGATATATAATCTATAGTGTAAAATAAATAAAAAGAAATATATATTTTTTTATTTTTATTTTTAATTTTTTTGTATAGAAGGAGGGGAAATCTGCACGGACACCTGACCGAAGATGACATTCGGCCAAGTAGCGTGGGACTCAAACCCACTAAAACCCCTCCTTCTGGTCATCGACGACTATGGTCATTAACCCCGACAAAAGAAAACAGGGAAGATAGCTAGAACGGAATATATTACTATTTAGGAACTGCACAAGAATAACTGATAGATATGGTTAGTTACAGTCTGTTGTACAGGTTAGCCTGTTTGAAAAACTCTGTTACTCTTGTGAGACTATCTAACTCATTTTGCAATAGGGATTTTATGTTTCTGTTGTCCTGTGGTAGCAGTTGGTCTCTTAATCGGCTGTATTTGGTACAGTCTAAGAGGATATGTGTAATTGTGAGACGCGTGTTGCTGGTTTCACACAGTGGGGGTGGGTCACCTTTCAATAAGAATAGAGATGTTAGTGCGGTATGCCCCATGCGCTGTCTAGTAATGACTACCTGATCTTTTCGTGTAAGAGTTGCCGGGAATTTCCAGGGTTGTACAGAATGCTTTACTTCTTTCAAATTATTGTGCGTTATTACATCCCATTCATGTTGCCATTGCAAATAAATGAGTCTCTTCAGATGACTGACAACATCCACTGTCCTAGTTGCGGTGGTATCAAGAGAATCTCGATTTACATCCATTTTTGCTGCATGGTCAGCATTATCGTTCCTCTGTATTCTAGTATGAGCTGGGATCCGCACAAAGCAAATTCTGTTACCTTCCCGCTGGTGTGCAAAATGCAAGGTTGCGCATACTCTTCGTACAAGGGCATCATTATGGAAAGGATTGGAAATCGTTTGGAGGACGCTTTGCGAAATACAGCAAGTAATGAAGCGGTCCGGGTTAGGGGTGCATCGACACAATTGAATTTCCTACCAGACAGTGTATAACTCAGCTTTATACATACTGCTACATTTAGGAAGTGGTTCTGAGTGCCAATTACCATCGGATGTTACTATGCCAGATCCCACCACTACTCGATTTAGAAGCGGCGGTGTAGATGACAGAGTGGCCTCAGTATACTTGAATTAATTTCTTGAATGCTTCATTTATACGTAATGTGTTGGTGCTTCTCTTATCCATGTCTACGAGGTCGTATCAAATCGATACCTTACGAATAAGCCACGGTAGGGTCTCGTAGTTACAGCAACAAATACAACCGAAAAATTGTATTCAAATGAATCCCAGACATTTTTTAATCTAGCACAGTATGGTTTTGTTATGGTGGGTCTGCGCTCCCACAGCGCATCGTTTCTAAATAGCATGGATTAGTTTAGACGGTTCGGTTGGGCTTTGATATTTAGCAGATACGGTATCATCATCCGCTGAAGCCTCCTTTGCAAGGACGGAATTCCCGCATCGCAGTATGTACTTTCAACAGTGCTTGTTCTAAAAGCGGCTGTTGCGTATCTTAACCCCATATGATGTATAGTGTCTAATATCCTTGAAACACTTTTCTGGGATGAAGAATAGACGATACATCCATCGTCTAATTTAGACAGCACTAAGGACTTGTGGAGAATCAGAAGTGTATCGCGATCTATGTCCCATTTTTGACCCGCCAGGCATTTCATTAGATTAAGGGGCTTCAGACAGCGAGATCTGACGTTTTTGAGGTACTCAGACCATGATAATTTGCTATCGAAGGTGAAGCCCAGAAATCGTGCACTGAAATGGATTGAAATTGGTCTTCCATTGATTTTAAGGTGTGACTCCTAGTGAGGTTTGCGCAATCGACAAAAATGAACACATTGGGTTTTCAAAATCGAGAATTTTAACCCGTATGACATTCCAAATCTTAATACACAACTAATAGCACCTTGTAACGCTGAATTTATTTTGGGTATGTTTGGTTGTGCGGTATATATCGCTCAATCATCCACATAGAGACATTTTCCGATTTTAGGAATCAAATTACGGGCAATATCATTCACCGCAATTGTAAACAGTGTCACGCTAATTTTGGACCATTGTGGGACCCCGTTTTCAAGTGGGTGCGTTTCTGAGAAAATATATTCAATGCGTACAGCAAAACGACGATCGCTAGGAAAAGATCTAATGAATAGAGGTAAGTTTCCCCGCATGCCCCAGTTATCATTTAGATGGTAAATATGTAAATTTAGAAAAATACTTTGCTCGCAAACTTATCCAAGTAGTTAGAAAATATAATAACTCTGATTGATAGCCGGGAGCAAATTAGGGTGTTACGGAAGCACCGTCAAGAAATTTATAAAATTCAATTTAATTTAATAAAAGAAGTAAAACTTGAACAGTTACTATCCAGAGCATTAATAAAATCCAATTCTGTTTTAAAGTAAATAAACAGAAAGAAATATATTATTGACCAATCAATGATAACATAAAAAATTAATTTTATTGCGTAAGTTAAAATTGTGAAATTTTAAGAACTAATAATTTTTTTAAACAAAATTTTAACAGATTTTATGATCATTTGATTTAACCTTAAAGTATAAAATTTAAATTTAACTAAATTTTTATACCTACAGTTTAGATCCCTTTAGCATAAGTCATACAACTGCTTATTTTTGGGCAAAATAAAGATTAAAAGGATCTATCCTAACAAGTCATTGTATTTGTTTACATAACTGTATCTGTTGTAAATTTATTTTCTATTTTGTAGATATAAGAATTTTAATTGCACTTTTTTTATATTTGTTGTAAAATTGAATTCTAATAAATGTATTGAACTCATTATGCTTTTTTACTTATCAGGTATATAATCCTATGTCGAAAATAAAATTTTTAATGTGACCCACAAATTTAAAAGAGTAAATATTGGAAGGAAGTATAAACAGATTACTTCCAGGTAAGATTTTAGCGGTAAAGTAAATTCATTGTCCGAATATAAGGGGTTTATTCCTCAGGTTTATTATCAGTAACAAAGTCTGGAAACAGTTTGTCTGCCTAAAATTCTAAAACCTAATAATTGCGTAATTTTACAACGCATTACCGTAAATTATTTTAATTTCTCACACTGCTAAATCAGGTAATAAACAATACTGTTGACTTGTACTTCCTGTATGTTTAAGAATTAATAGTATTTTACCTTAATAAACAAAAGAATAATTTGTATGTTGGACGCAAACTATTATATTTATTAAAGTAAAATAAGTAGATTGCTGATCTATTTCTCTACACTGTTTAACCCTACAAGGAACATAGGTTTAGAAAGGTAAAAGATCGGTTCATTTATTTGTCTAACTATTTGGTCTTCCTCCCATGATTGGCTACGCTATATCGCGTAAATGCCGATATCATTAACTCATTTAATTTTGAAACCATTTAGCTTCAATTAAGCTGGCGACTCGAACAAAATGTAAATTTTCACAATGTATCACAAAATAACGCAAATTCTAAAATTTAACGTCTTAGGCAGCCATTTTAAAAAAATTAGGTACAGTTTAACATCAGACTGGAATAAACTTACTAAATTGCAGAACTGAATAGTCCAATAAAAGCCTGAAAAGTAATGTACTTTTATGATGGTCTATTAAAAATTCTAATTATTATATAAAACAAGTCAAAATACGCTATAAAATCGTTCATATTTAGATATTTTACCTTTATTTTAGTAGAGTAACATGTATATAGGTGATATATAGAAATTTATAGCTAAGCACCATTATCGTAGCGTGGATCTAAGCACTAACCAAGGTGTGATGTTTATACTGTGTTTACAGCGATAACATGTGTACAGAATTAAAGCATGAGAATTTTGCAGTGTCTGCGCATTGTAATATTCGTGTCGTTGAATATGACATTCTCATTATTATTGTCAAACATGACTAGAAGTATGACATCATTTTAATGACTTACTTGGTTGTATTGTATTTCAAATGAACTTAACCAAAATGCAACAACGTATGAATTACATTTATTAGTGAGTCATAATATTAAAAAAAACATAATTGATAACTTATCACTAAAACACTCTGAGACACATTTTGATATTGCAGCAAAATATTCTGTTTACACAAAAGTTTAAAGTACATATATATTTAAAATATTTGTATGTTAGAATATTAAAATCTTAAACTCAATCTCAGAATTATATATTCCAAAAGTTATAGCATTTTGCATACGTGAAAACCTATTCTTGTCCTTCTGAAAAAGGGCATTCCAAAAACAAATGAATCAATTACTTTACAACCGCAGCTAGATTAAGAAATACTAACGTAATCTATATTATTAACAAAATGGTTAGTGGAAATCAATTTTGATAGAAATTCTTTCAGTTAAGGTGTATATTGAAACCGCAATTAAGTGAAGTACTTGTTATTGACTAGTCAAGTAAATATACTTAGCAAGTAAGCGATTGAATTCTTATTCTATCGTATGACAAAGTGTTCTTTTAGTTTACCTTCTTTAAATATAGAACTGAAATTAAAATCAATATAATAAACAGGGTATGTATATTTACGAATCAGGTATGGAGCAAGCCTGTTTTGTATTATAAATTCGCTAACCTGTTTGCATAACAACCAGTATTCGTTTACGGTTATAAATTCTATTATATTTGTACAAAGTAAACTGTTAAAGAGTAAATTTAATTACGTAGTTATATGTAAGTGACACAATTTACGATTTGCGAATTTTCAAAATAAACAGAAGCTTTTATAAAAGACATTATCCAGGAGTACGTACAAAAATAAACGAGATGGGTAAACCAAATTTGTTCAGGGGATATAGATTTAAAAGTAATTCAGATGTAAATATTATGAATGCTTCAAGTGACGAAATAAATGTATCTGTTTGTAGAAAAAATTTATAAATTTCAAAAGCTATTCGCTAATCTGGCTATAAATATTCATAAAAACTTAGAAAAGGCCATATATAGTATATACTACATTACTATGACAGAACTGTAAGTCGCTCATATTAGGTTTAAACAATTAAGTTGCAGTTTTAACAATTAAAGCTGTATAAAATAAAGTTGTGAAATTTGCTGTCGAATTGTGTGTAAAGCAGGTAGTAGAAATGGTAGTTACTGTAACTCATCAATTTAAATAGTTTTACTGGTTTCATATCTAGCAAGAGGGGCAATTCCAAAGTGCATTTTATTACGTATATCGTAAGTATGTATTTTGTTATTTCGTAGAATGTGTGATGTTAAATGTACAGTTCCAAATGGAGATTAATCCTACTAATTGTGTTTGTTTTAAGATTATTTAAATATACAGGTTTTATTAAAAGTCCAGGACCTCCTCAAAGCTGGAAGATTGTTGATCAAGTCCAAGTAAATGACATATATTCACTTGATGAATATTAAAACCTTCTTAATAACTCTAAAAAAGAGCAACTGATCAAAAATTTGCACACCTATCTCATTTATGAAACATTCCATGAAAATCGGTGAGAATTTCTGCATGTAAATAACTCCCTAAACTGCGTGCCATACTTATATCTTTGAATAACGGTATATTGTAAGAGCAAAAGAATATTCAGTCAATTGATACAACGGTATGCTGACAACTTTGCCAGTAACGACAGTTTAAAGCAACGTTGTAAGCTACAAAATATATACCTAAGACGACTAACCAATGCTTCAGCAACCAGCAGGAACCGAGGCGAATATGAAGGACAAGACTCATGAAGGGATAATACCGCTGTCCAGCAGCCTTTGGGTATCCTCAGTTGTCCTTGTTAACAAGAAAGGTGGTAGCGCTAGACTATATGTGGATTATCGTCGCTTGAACAATATTATAAAGGCCAGCTACCCTGAAAAAGAACTGACTACAATTTGAGAACGTTTTCCGACTCCAACGGTTTTTGGCTATAAAAATGGAAAGTGGATATAAGAAAGTCCGTATGGAGCCTGAATACTGAGAAAAGATAGCTTTCTCCATTATATTTGATATCTGACAGTTCAGGGTGATGCCTTTTGGCTTATGCAATGCACTAACAACGCTTAAGGGTTTAATGTAACTGAATCTCAGAGGGTTACTTTAACAAACGCGTCAGGACTACTTGGACGATGGCATACTTATCGGAAACTCTTTCAATATCCACACAAAAAACTTTGAAGCCGTGCTGCAAGGACTGCAAATTGCATATCTATAGAATAGTGCGGAAAAGTAGATCTCTTTCAAGACGAAGTAAATTACTTAGGACATGTCGTTTCTTACACCGTTGTAGCAGCTGACTCAGAGGAAATAATTCAGTCCATAGAAGAATGGTCATAACCAAAAGATAAGCACGAATTGCTTATTGGGGTTATGCACCTACTACTATCGTTGATTTTCACGTAGATTTATTGACACCTCAGAATGTTACAGAAAAAACCGACTATATATATCAAAAAATAACTACAGTGCCACTAAGCCTAAAAAAGCCCCGAAAAATATGCGAACTAAAAATAATAACAAAAAACAGCAACCAATCATATCGCTGTATTTAAAAATGTAAATGCTGCGCCAAATCTCATTTTAATGCCGTTTGGAATTTTGTGCGTACATTAAAACTGTCTTATTTTATAATTTTTTTTGCATTTTACAATCTATTTAAACCAAATAGTTTGTTTCAAAACTCCAGTTTACCGTTGATAAATCGATTATGGTAATTAAATTAATACAAACATACGTCATATTACAATGACGTATTAGGGTTATATTAAACACTAATGCAGCCGTAAATTATTCAGTTTGTTAAGGAGAATTAGGTAAACTTGGTATACTGTAAACTTTATCTTGTTTTATCTATACTGCATTATGCATGCTATAGAATTGAATTGGAATACAATGAATAGAAAAGTAGCGGCAAGTAATGTACAACAAGAAAGCTAGTGATATTTGTGATGTAAAATTTAAAATTAAAAATTTTTTTAGACTAACTTGTAATTTACTCATTTAAAACAACATAATAGTAATATTCTCCTAAATGTTGATGTTAGTGATTTCATGTTGTTTTATTACATTGTTGTATTAAGACAATGTTGGTTTTTATAATAAAAGGCAAAATGTTTGTATTTTTCATTATTAATGTATATGATGAACTATTAACTCCCTCAACCGCGTCCACTATAGGTCACTTCAAACAGTTAAACGAACTTTGGTAATCGCACCCATAATCAGTTACCATAAAATATATGGAGGTAGTATCTTGGATAAGCGTGCTATTCACGTGAGTATCGTTCAGTGCTGGCGCAAATATATAACATACGAGAGAAAGCACTTGGATATTTCGGATAGTTGCTATGCAAATATGAAAGGAAACATGCTAAGCACAAAGAATTGTTAGCCATGATAAAGGATACTGGACACCTGTATAAATACCTTTATATACGAAATTTCTTATTGTGAACTGATCACGCAGCATTTAATCGGATATCGCAGTTTAGGAATCTAGAAGGCAAACTAGTGAGATGGATTGAATGGTTGCAAGAGCATGTTTTGAAGTTAAGCATAGTGGAGGAAGAAATCACTGAAACTCGAGCGCCTTATTAAAACAGCTTTTCCCAGAAAACTTCCAACACTGCTCTCGGAAGAAGCAAAAATTTGAATAACCTCAGTTTAACCGAACTGCTGTAATCAATAATAACTGCAACTAATATAATGAGAAGCAAGATTAAAAAAGATACAGGATAGAGGATCAAATTATAGGTTGGAAGGCAGTGGCCTCCATTTAGTCCCGTTGCTAAAACTCATTGGATATAATATGATTCCTTACAGGTTCAGAATGGTCTTCTAAAAATTTCTCTTCAAAATGATGGAAATGAAAGCCTAATGCAGTTGGTGGTTCTAAAGTGGAGGAAGTTTCGCGAAAACCGTATGCTGGTTCACCAAAAAGGCATACATGAGTAGAGAAAATTTTAGAAAAGGTATGTGAACAATTTTCTTGATAAACTGCAAAGATTATACTAAGGGTTAGTGCCGTAAAGGTATAATATTGGAACTGTCAATTGAGGAGGCGAAAAGCAACAACGAGGAAATATAACGTGTTCAATCTGAAAAAGTAGCAACTGATACAGTTGGCGCACTTCTGGAAGCAAAAGTAGGAAATAAAACTTACTAGTTCCGATGGACTACTTCATTAAACCGACCGAAGCATGCGTTCTACCAAATCAAGAGGCCGCTCCAATGGCCGGGGTCCTGAAAAAACTGATTAACAGTTTCGGAATTTTAATGGATTTATATCCACACCCATAAAAATATTTTGAATTAGTTTTATACCAAAGTATCTGCGAGCAGTGGAAAATAGGAAAGACCGGAAGAACTACTCTTCATCTACAGTCAGATGAAATGGTCGAACACGTGAATGAAACAATCAGTAAATGTTTGTCTGAAGTTGTCTACGACCAAATCGGTCAACTATTCATAAGACATACTTCAATTTGAATGCCATTTGGATGCGTAATTAGGCTACCTTATGATTTGGAGTTTCATGGTGTGCTTGGAGAGTTGGAGCTTTCTAGAAATTGACATACCGGCAGTCTTCCAAACAAACTAAATTAAATTCATGAGAGAGTTCGCAATAACATCCACGTACCAAATAATCGAATAAAATTCCACTATGATGTATGTTCCAAGGCGAGAGGATTTCAACTCAATAATCTAGTTTGGTCGTACCAGCTTCAACGACGACGAGGGCAGTCCTACTCAAATTGCAAAATCTTGAGCAAGTCCGTATAAGGTTCAAAAAGCATCAACGATAGAATATAATCAATATTGAAATTTTTCAGTGGGAAATCTGAGGTAGTTTACCATGCGTTGGGAGGAATGCGGAACCAGCATAAGTATAGGGCGAGTAAAGAAGGACATACCCATGTTTAGTTAGAAAATCGAAGAATCGAGGACAATGTGATCCACAAAGCTTGCTTTGGAGTTACCACTGAAGCATACAGAAATATGGTAAATGTACGAGAGGGGTATCCCTTGGTTTATTGGGTCGCTAAAGATGCTCAAGTGATCCGCAGTTTCGCAGTAGAGTTTTGAAATTAGCTATGATGGCGTAAAAGAATTAAATCAAATACTGCATTGTCGCCGCCTAGGTATACGAAACATTTACTACTGGGTGACGAAAACCTTGTCCCGTCAGAAGCTACGTTATAAAAACTTTTTTAAGACATTATGAATCCTGAAGAAGCAAATTTATGACGTACCAAAGCTAGGCTGCGGTCTAGACCAACTTAACTGCCGCGTAGTACATAATATTCCAGACGTTAACGTTTCAAGACACCGATGTTAATATCGTCGACTGGGGTTGGAATCTAACCCGGAACTCCACCTACTGGGAAGTCGGTGGATTGCCACTTCTTCAAGACATAGAACTGAAAGTATGGATCGTATTGCAGGTTCCGACATTCACATATAAAAGTAGGAGCAACACAAAAGCTAAGCCCGGTATGGCTATTATGGGACATAAAAGTGTTAAGAAGGGGAGCAGTGTAACACAATTGGAGATAATAATAATCGTAGAAAACTCCGAAACATTCCAGAAGGTTTCATTCAACCAAAATAAATCTGTAGTCACGAATAGTTCACTACCGCGAATGATATTTAAATAAATTCAAGGTCACCAAAATGACTTAGTCTTGATGTATGATATAGAACACCACTCTTCCATATAAATGGCAGTTTAGATGCCTTTAGTTTACTATTCCTTAAGAACTTTTCTATTATAAATAAATATAGATATAAACGATTATTACTAGTTTACCGGATAATAAGTATTAAGTTGTATACATGTAAATGGGTAATTGTAAATTAATTAAAGTAAATAAGGGCTTTTAAAACAATTAACTAGTTTAGTCTTCCGTTTCTATTTTTTCTGAGCATCAGAGAACGGCCGACTATTTAGGTGTTTCCCTACATATGGCTTAAATTATTTTAGGTGTGAAAAATAATAGTTTGATTTGGAACCTCCAAAAAGAAAGCGAAAACGAAACAATAGCGAACTTACCTGAGTCAATTAGAATATTCGCGCATGAATTAATCTATTAATTTATAAAGATCTTGAACACATTACGTGGATATTTTAAATCAAAAATTGAAGGATAAGTACTTTCTTAATGTTAGTTGACAAACATTAAGGCGACTTTTTCATAATTTATGATTTAAGTTCAGAAAATTTATCAATATAAGAGCATTGTGTGAAGATAGTCACGTGGTTATGAAACCTAACGATCTTCTAAAGGCATATCTGAAGAACTTAAATGCCGATAATCTAAAATCATGTGTGTTTTTGGACAAGATCTAGGTTTCGAGTAAGGGCACCTTTACATCATGCTTGGCTGACGATAACTCCGAAACAGTTCATCCAAAGAAAACAGTCCGTTCTGGTGAAAGGTAATGCTGCAACAATTAATCATTGGATAATTTTACAAGTCAAAAAAACATTCATACGTGCAATACAAGAAATAAATACAAACAAATTAGCTACATTGCTGCAGAGCTTTATAGTCTTAAGAAATACGTAAAGGTTTTGTACTTGAAAGTTACTGTTTCGTAAGTATTTCACTGTAAATACACTGATATGCTTGATTTGAACAAAATATATTTCTTAAGTTTTTAATATGAAAAAGTGTATTCTTAGAAAATAATTTTAGTTATTATCAATATATGTAGGTATATTCATTCTAGCAATGGTATTTCTTAGAAAAAACTATATTCTTTACAGATATCTCACAGATAATTGTGGAGAAGAAGGGTTCTTAGATAATGCTGGGCCTAATTTTGGCACAAAGAATAAATAATATAACACCTCGATAACATAACTGGAAGTTATTTGAAAACTGGTTCGAAGCTTCAGTAATACTAGTTCTTGAAGGACCAGCCTTTATTGTAGTCGATAACGCTTCTTATCGTTCTCTCAGAATAGAAAAGTCTCCGAGAATATTGTTAGGAAGATTTTAGAAAATTTATTCTTTTTTTATAATTAACATAGTTGATAAATTCATTTGCACACAGTATAACCTGAATTCAAAATTATTATGAAATAGTTTGCTATAATAAAATCTTTTCTCTTGCAATTTTCAAGAATTTTGGGAAGCAGTTTTGTAATATGCATCTAAATATAAGAAAAATTATTACGTTGTTTGTATATTTATGGATTACCAAACTATGAGAAGATTTTTATGTAAATGACCTTAAAATGCAATAGTTAGTTAAAAATACGGTTAGCATTGATAACAAATGATTGGTTTCCTAGAATTTGGCATTATTTATTAAATATCCATTACATCAAGCAATTATGTAGATATACCATTTAAAACTATGATTCTTGCTGTTAGTATTATAGTTTATATATTTATCTATATACATTACAGTTCCATTGTGAATCGTAATTGAATATAAACATAACTTAGGAATTTATCATTAATAAACTAGATAAATGTAAATTTGTTTGAATTTAGCTGCAAAATTGTATTGCAATACGAAATACTTTATTTTTGAATACGAGCAAGCGCGCCAAAAACGAAATTATGGAATAGTTTATTTTTAATTTAATTGCGTATTAAATGGTTCTATTCTGGCCACTACCTGAGCAGGTCATTATAGGTAGAGATTATAATAGAAAACTACTTATTGGTGTTTTACTAAAATTTTCAATTAAAAAACTTATTAAGAAAATACATTTCCAGTAACATCCAGATTCCAAATTCGATAAAGGTTTGGATAAAAATTGAAAGAAATTAACGCTCTATAACGGGCTAAATTAGAAGTCAGACAAATATTTGTTTAGTGGTTTCTGTTTTGAGAATTATTGTATGGTTTTTGAAACATTTTGCAGCTATTTCACGGCACATTTAAATTTTAAAGCATTACATGATCTGTTCAACTTAGTTGCTGTTGACCCTTATTAGGTTTCATTGATATGAGTAGTTTGATAAGTTTTCCTACTGATTACCTCAAAAGGAGACGGGCATTACATGAACTTAGTAAGGGTTTAATAACATGTTGTTAGTAAAAACAGATAAGATACTTCCATACTATTAAATTTCTCTACGAAACCTATATCTTAAATCTCGAAGCCTTACACCCTGTAGTTTGCAAAGGAAGGGTTTATAGTGTAACATTATTGATGTGAGAAAACTGAACCTGCAAATGCTTACTTATTACTTATACAGCTGTTAAAATAGCATCACTTACCGATAATCTTGTAATATCTTAAGAAGTGGCATAAACTACATTATAGATAGGACCCAACAGTGCATTCAGAGATATGATGAACACTAATAAAAGTCGGTTTTTTCTAAATTAGCATTAGATATCTTACAGTTATATTATTCGGGCTATTTTACATTTGATCCCTTGTTTTACTTTTATGATACTTGGAGCAATTGAGATTGAATGTGCGTTTGTATATTAGGAAACCTTAATATTCCAAAATATGTAATTATGTTAAACACAAAACATAAACGTATCGTCTAAAATGTAATATTATTTATGTTTAATAAGTTTTATTCTTACAAGTAATTTTGTTTCAGGTATGCAACTAGAAAGGATTAGTTTCCACGTGATTGGTAAGACATTCATTAAATAAGATATACATGTAAGAAGTTCACTGATAGAACGACAACATAAATTCCCCTTTTCCGTAGTTAAAGGATTGACTGATTGTCGGAGCTTTGGCACATTTCCAACCTTTATAAGATGAAAGTGCAGTATACAGCTGCAGCTAAAGGTAGTTTATCTTTTATCTGTGTGGTATTCAAGAGATACGTCAAACTCTTGGCCGATAAATTCAAATATACGTTCTCCTTCAATTTATAAAATGTATGTAAGATACGATCCAAATATTCAGTATCAATATTATGTTTGTGTGTATGCATGTGTACATGCAATCACTCACACTTACGCGGTTGTGCAACTTCTGTAATTATTGTTCCTGTACTATTCTTTTGTGTAAAATATTTCGCTTCTTAGGTAAAATTGTTTAAATTTGTTTAACGAACAGTATTAAAGATAAAAGAAGCTATATAATTATTTCAAATAAAATGTGTTTTACATAAATTCTTGTACGACATAAAAATATTCTAAGGTAGTTCAAAATAACCTATATATTTAAGGTTCCTTAAAACTGTGGTCGGTAGTACTTCCCTTACTCTTATCTAGTTATTCCTTAAATGATTTATATTTCACTAATAATAACTTCTAACGTGGGAAGGCGTTAAACTAAATTTTGGAAGAATTTCATTTTCACTGCAATTTTAAAGTTACTAGAACTAAAATTATTATAGACGAGTAGCGAGATCACATCTCATAACCATATTGTAAATTTGCTCTAGAAACTATTAACAGTGCATAAATATTTCATACATTAGTGTACTAAATGTCATACTTAAGAAGTTAAAATTGGATGTCTCGTATCAGCCGATTAAGTACTTCACTTCCATCCATTTTGTTAAATTATTGGTTATTCGATTAAAGAGAATATCAAATGGACATTGAAGTTATTCGTTGAATGTCCAAAAGGTATCTCTATATGGTATAGATTATCAGTTAAACCATATGTGAATAAAATGAAACAGTGACGTACATCGGTGCGTCAAAGTCAAATCTGCAATTCGATTTTCCGATTGGATTCAACTACTTCTTTATTTCAATGCATATGTAGCAATAAAGTTAAGGAATTATTTATGGGGTCTGTAAAGAAAGATTTATAATATATCCGTTTAGTGTTAGAGATTTGTTGTTGGTTAGAAAACTTAAAGGTATATTCTGCTATCACGATAAATTTCCAAAATTATGTCACATATTTCAAATTCTTGCAACAATTTCAATTAGTTTAACGTTTTTTTTGTGAGCGCATTCCTCTATATCATAAAAGGACTACTAGTAATCGCATATCAAGCTAGGACTCCATTTCTTCTGGTTACGCTGCTCCATTATGCATATGTCTGGACGAGGTCCTAAATTTTCCGGCAATAGATTCAAATGGAGATGTAGGAAGTGCATTTTAATGGCATCCTGCCTGAAGCTATTTGATCGACCAACCCAGCGTAGTTATCGGCGAACAACATTGTAAAGGGTTTTGAAGCAGCTCAGCTTCCTTTAACGCGGTACTGAGCTGACAATGATAATGTTTGAATGATAAATGGAACCCCAAGAAATCAATTCTTATAATCTCCGACGGATATTTATGCTTTTTGGATGTTACAAGGGGGTTACCCCTTGAACTAACGCGCGAGCAATACGCGGCCACGTCCCCCCTGCTACCTTCTAGATGTCCTAGTGGCGGTGTTGGCAACTGCCAGCTATTTGTTGGAGAGGGGAGCTGGACAGTGTCGCTGCGTGCACTTTGTTGGCCTATCTGGCACGATAGGGCACTCTGGTGTCGAGTATTGGTACTAGCTAATCCTACTATATTTACAATGCACGATGTGGTACTCAAGTGTCTAAAATAAAGTACTAACTAAGCCTACGGTGTATTTACAATAATGTTTTCCAGCACGATGTGGTACTCAAGTGTCTAGATGAACTATGACTATTACTACTAGCACGATGTGGTACTCGAGTGTCTAGTGTTTATAAACTACCTTAAAGTAACTTCGCGATGACTAGGATCGAGCGTTCAGTAGGGTGCTAACTGAGAGCGATTCCAAGCTAACTGGGCACGATAGCGATGGAATCTAAAGTTTAGTTGAAACAAAATGAGTTTCCGGATTCCGTGTGATCTGGGCACAATCACGTCAAACGGGTGTTTTAGTGTAA
>JAHWXV010248022.1:2500-10579 GCA_024586415.1 Phrixothrix hirtus | reverse complement strand
TTATGGGATTTAAAGAAACATATTTGTATCGGCGCCAGTAGAAAGTTAGCGGTACCAAAGCTCGGCTGTGGCCTAGACCAGCTTAATTGGCGCGTGGTACGTAACATGTTGGAGGTAGTGTTTCGAGACACTGGTGTGGAGATCCTGGTGTGTAGTTGGAATCCAAATGGAATTCCACCAACGACAAAACTGTGGACTACCATTTTTTCAACAAATGGGGCTGCAAGTATGGATCGCAGTGCAGATTTAGACATTCTCCAACGAAGATAGAACCATCGCAAGTGCGAAGTCCAAGGTCACTGTTACGGTACCTAACAATCTTAAGGAGGGGGCAGTATAACGAAAATTAGAAACAATAGAAATTTGATGGAAAGTTCTAGAAACATTCAATACCTTTTGCTAGAATAGAATAGATGATGTAATCCGCAAACGACTCATTGCAGTAATTTATATCTGTCAATTCAATTAGGTCAGCAATGTGTCATAGCATTACATCATTATTATGAGTAATATTTTGGAATATTTTGTTTCTATTGCTTCTAGAATTTATCCTTCCTGTATAAGCAACAAATTAAATTCTCGGAGTTTAGTTTTTATTAGAATTTTGCACTGTTCATTACCGATATAAATATAAATATACATAAATAGATATAAATGTTTGCTGCTAGTGAATTGTCAATTAAATAATTAAATATTTAAATAAATTAGTGTATATAGTTACTTGCAATTTTAGTGAAAATAAATAAACATTGTAAAATAATTAACTAGTTTCGTTACAATATGAAGCAAAGCTTTACTGTTTTTTCACGTCTTACTGTAGATTTTTTGCGCAATACCGTTTGATTTTCGACAGCCTTTGTACATTTCGAATAATAAACCATTTCCCTTGTCCGCACCTTTCCGTTAATCAATGCGGGTTATTAGAACCTTTAAAGCTACACGCTTCCAAGGTGACCTCTCGACGAACTCTACACCAAAATGGAAACCTCTGAACCCACTCCGAGGTCCTACCGTTTTATGAGGGTTGATAGGTACATTACCAGTTGAAAGAAGGAAGGTGTGCACACGAGTTCGGGAGTACGGGTCGAAAGTCTTTAAATTGGATAAATGAGTGACCTGATTGGGCAACCAGAGAATCGACTTATACTATCTGCATCTAATTGTCGGACCTCGAATAGCAGAGTGTGTAAAGCACTTGTTTGATGCTCCACCTAATTCGATAGAAAATTACAAAGTTTTATACGTTTATTCATGTTGCATAACAATGAGTGGCGGTTACATTTTTTTAAAAAAAGGTGGTTAATAATATGTCATTGTTTTTGTGATACATTGTCTTCTTTTTACAAAATAAACAGTTGTTTCATATTTTAGTAGAATTTTTTGGTTTGATCTTTTTAATGATCCAAAATATAACGTTTCCGTTTGATCTCTTCCTTTTTTGTAACTTGTGAAATATAATAAGCTTACATAATCTCTTACAAGTAACCAAAGATTGTGCCTGTTGAATTATGAATACGAAACTCTTTCGCATGTAGAATATTCCATTGATGGTTGATGTATTTACTTCGGAACTATGACAATTCACATACATTTTGAAATTTGTAATTAATTTTAAGAACAGTAAATATTTTTTTATAGTGGAGCAGAGATTGACCTTTACAGTTACTTTACATGGTTACTATTTGCTCCTTTAAAGTATTCAATTATAAATCAATACTTAAATGTTTCAATATTTTATATTATTTTTATATTATTATACGACACTTTGTTATCATGTGTTATACTCATTTTTTGTGGTAAAAATTTATATTAATAGTTGAAGCCTAATATGTATTTCACTATTATTCAATCTATCACAAGTTTTAAAGTAAATTAGGTACCGATACCCTTATCAATATATTAATTCGCAGTCTAAAAGCGATTTTAATGATGAGTAAGGAATGTATATATCTTTATTGATTGATAGTGTGGTATACTCTGAATGCATTTGTTGGCGCTATTATAAACACTATTTATCATTCCTTTACGGGAATTTTATACTTACTTTAATATTATTATTAAATTGTCATAGTCATGAATTAACCGAGTAAAAACGTCAGTTGTTGTAAATCATATTTTATACCCGACAAGTTGGTGGACATTTACAAAATGCAACATTAGCATAATCTTATAGAATTAGTCAGAATGCTGATGTAATACATTCCAATGCCATGACTCTTGCTGCGACCTTGAATTCATTTAGGTATAAGTGCAGTATCGAGTCATTGGTGATTACATCATTTATTTTAATTATATGGAACCTTCTGGAGTCTTCTACAAAACTATCGTTGCTTCTAATTTAGTTAAAATGCATTATTTTTTACTTCCAAATAATGTGAAATTAAAAGGCTCGAAGAAAGTAAATTTGCATGATTCAAACATTGACAGATCATTCGATTTATCAATGCACACTTTACGGCAAATGTTACTTGAATTTTATTTACCATTCCAAAGGGAAATAAAGTACATTTAATCCCGTAAATATATGGAAACAACAAAAATTAACCAATTAATAGCTATTTATGCACCAAAGGAGTTATATATGCGATAACGCTCGGACAACGACGAATTCATTCCGAGGGCCCTTGGTCCGAGGGATGAATGTCGTTCGATGGCCGTTATCATCCTAGTAACTTCAGTGGTGCGTACCAGATTTTATTTGTCACTTCGCTATTATTACTTATAACTATAACAGCAGGGGCATTATTAGCAGTAGTTGTGAATGCATAACTCCCGGATATGTCACTATAATTTCCTCATATCCATATTACCGCTAATAATACTCCGACTGCTATAAATTGCTTTATGTACGAGGTATGATCAAAACCTATCCGGATTGGATTTATTAAAAGAAAACTACAACACTTATGGGTATATTATTTAATTGCCTTCGAAGTATTCCCCTACCAAAGTCATACACTTAGACCAGCGCTGTTTCTACTGCACGAAGTAAGCTTTGAAATCATCTTCCGAAATAGCGAACAAATGTCTAGTCGCGTTCTGTTGTATCTCCTGAACATCCGGAAATATTCCTTCTTTCAAGTGGTATTTTATCTTTGGGAAGATAAAAAATCACAAGGTGCGAGATCTGGCGAATATGGCGGCTGTCGCATAAGCAGAATGTGGTGTTTAGCAAGAAATTTCTGCACAAGCTGTCGCAGACTAAACTGGAAATAATGCATGTGGCAAGTAAAATTAAGAGTATGGAACCACGACCGACAAAGCTATGGTGGAGCGAGGCGTAGTTCATCGATACTTTCGAGGCTGAACACTATAAGGCTAAGACAAAATCGGTAATAGGTGAGCGCCACTGTTCTCAAGTCAATACTGCTACTAGGTAATGTTTGTGGAAACACCCTGTATGTCAAGGTATTAAGATCTACCTTTAGGGTGGAGACAGACGCTCTAATGGTATTGAAGATTCGGGATAAAACTGAAAGAGAAGATATGCTATACTCAAAGTGTTCACTATTTATGACGGCTCCCGTATATCGTGGAGTGCTAACTTTATTATAGAATTAGTAGTAAAACTCCTCTGTTTGTACTTTATTGATCCAGAACTATTTTTAACGGTCAAGAAAAGAAAGACTATAAGCCATTGAATACGCCCTGTATATTAAAATTGATGCGCATCGTTTACAAGAATATTTAGTTTAATTTAACGTCGTGCACCGAGTTTAGAGTGCGATTTGCTGGAGATGAACTATCTAAAGACAGGTACTCCAATTAAACACCTTGTATATTTTGAATAACTAGGTCAACAGAATTTTAGGTCCTTTAGGTCGTTATATAAGTTTTAAATTTACTGCGAAACAAATGCTTTATAACTTTTCTTTGAATAATAAATTTGTTGGATCAGACTTAAATTTATTAAACGCGCACTGTATAATTATAATATTAGGTACAATTTATGTTGTTAAAATAAAAACACTGATAGAGTACAGAACATGTTATATAATTAACTGTTCACTTTATCACATTCATACAAGTCCGATTAAAAATCAATGATAAATCAAATATTTCTTAAAATCTAACAATATAAACATTAGTCAACGCAACCGAGGTTTGTATTTATTAATGAAACAAAATCGGTATATCCTAACAGGTCAGACAAAAGAGTTTAAGACTATTTTGAAAGACGAACCTTACTTCCGTTAACGACATTAAAATGCACAAATATATTATATACAAAGGAAAACATATGTTTAGTGGGATTATTTCGTTAAACAAATTAATTTGACACAACTTAATAGTTTAGTTAATCAATACAACAAAAATGTTAACAAATTAAGTTTAAGTTACGTTTAAATTTCTAATACATAAGACTGTTTGTTGAAACATTTGATGATAAAAGTCTTTGAATTCACTTGTTTCGTACAAAAAAATATATATATCTTACGTATAATTTCTTTGATTTCAATATCACAAATAGATCGGGAAATCAAAGCCCCTTGATTACGAAACGTTAATCAAAACCTAAATTTTGGTAACAATTACTTGAATATACGGGAAGATCGCATAACACCCTTGATTTAGGGGTGAAATAATTTAGATATTACTTACAGTCGAGTTTATTCTTATTTGCCTGTTAGAAGCGGAAGCCATCTCCTTATTGCCCAAATTAAATTAATGACCCAAAGGAAGATAATACTGCCTAATTCCTGTTGACTTATTTATCCCAAATACTTTGGAAATTCCATCTCAGCGTCCAGGATTTGTGGATTTCTTTAAATTTTAACAAGGACAGATTTAATTGGCTGAAATAAAGACACACGGCACTTCCTAATGACAATTCTTCTCTATCCGCGAACTATTTCACTTATTACTAAAACTACCAATCCTAACTAACTAATGAATCGCGATTTCCCATTAGATTTTTAGATTCTTTCCCCGCCATCTTTGAGTTGACGTCAGTTCTTGCCAGTGTGACGATTTTTTCTATCATCGCTCAATTGATTATTTTACAAAGTTTTCGCACTTACGATATACATTACATATTTGCGTGCTTGCTTCTGTAATTTACCCACGAGTTTGTGACATTCAAATCACCCTGAAGCGTTTGTTTTTAAAACTTAACTATTTATTAAACAAACAATGCTGATCTCATCGTCTGTAAAAATAAAATAGAGATCTAATATCGCGAATTTTTACTATACGTTTTTAAAATGGTTTATTCTATATAGCATACGAGGTGCATTTAAATAATTTTCTGTTTTAATCTATTTATCCCTTAGGAAAATGACCTACATACCTATTTTAAATTACATCTTACTTTAAATAAATTCGATAAATAAGTTATGTACATGGTAATGCATATTTATTACATCATAATTACTTAAAGTTTCCCAAAGCGCAGCAAGAGCTGACAAAGTTGAACTGAGTGTGCAGGCGCACTATCATGACGGATTTGCCATTCGCCACTCTCATGAAATATCGTTATTTTACGACATACTACGTCCCTCAAACGGCGCAAGACCTAACAATTATATTCCTTATTTATGCTTGATCTGATGGAGCGTATTAGTAGTGCACAATTCTCTTATAATAGAAAAACACAGTTAGAATCGCATTGACATTGCTGTGGCTGTCGTGCACTTTTCGGTCTGGATAAATTTGAGGTTTTTCACTGCAAAGATTGAACCCTAGTTTTGGAATCATACCCGGTAAACCCACAGCTCATCACCAGTAAGGATAGTTTTTAAAAGTTTTCGTCATTTTCGACGCACCCAAGCAGGTCACGAGCAGCTGATAAACAAGCCCTTTTCTGGTCATCGGGGAACAGTTTTGGAACAAAATTAGCTGAAATGCATCTAGCACCGAAATCGTCCATAAAAATCGATTGTACTGAACCGGAACTAATACCGAAGTCTGCAACTAACTCACGAATAGTGATTCGGCTATTTTCTAATACATCTGCGCGCACCCTTTCCACATTGTGTGTACACTTTTGCTGCATGTGGGCCTTACAGAACACGCATCACTTTCTACACTATCTAGACCATCTTTAAAACGTTTATAGCACTCGTTAACTTGGATACAGCTCATGAATTCCTCCCCATATATCGTCTGTAACATTAAGTACGTGTCGTTGCATGTTTCACCAAGTTTTTGACAAAATCTGATACAAATTCGTTGATCACTTTTTTCGAACATGGCAAATGCGATAAATAACGACGCAGACATAACAATCAAACGGTACCGTAAACAAACCCGAAGAGTTAGAATACAATGTATATTGTCATGTCAATAAAAATCCTGTTTTATTTAAAATGCAATGATACCAAACTTAAGATGTTATAAATACAAATAACCAAAAAAAAAGAAATAAGTAATAACAAAAATAAAATAACTATAGAGCGTGTTTAAACTGTTGTCCATTTTATGTTACACATGTCTCAAGTCTGTGTAATAAAGTTCTTGTGCATGCTGCAGTTACCATCTCCGGTGACAAGCACGATAAATTTTGTTTTGAAGGTCTTTTAAATTAACTGGATGAGTAGTATACTCAAGTTCATTAAGATAATACCAAAGAAAGAAGTTCATAGGGGTAAGATCCGGTGACCGTGCAGGCCAAAGTATGGATCCATATCTTCCGATTCAGCGGTCTGGGTAGACTCTGCTTAGATATTCCGTTACCTTTTGTTTGTTGTGAGCAGGAGCACCATCTTGTAGCCACCACATAACTCTTCTTTTGTTGATGGGTATGTCATCCAGCAATTCGAGGAAGTCGGTCTGCAGAAAATTTAAGTAGCGTGCACCAGTCAAAGTACCTTGATAGAAGTACAGACCAACGATACGGCAATTTAGTAAACCACACCAAACATAACCTTCCAAATGTGTTGAAGATGTGTTTCCCTTACCCAATGCGGATTTTGGTTCGAATAATAATGGGAATTGTGGCGGTTTACAATTCCATTATTATGAAAACGGCTTTCTTCACTCCACAGAATATTATTAGGAAAAAAGGATTATCTTGAATTTTAAATAGAATTTCTGCTGTAAATTGTAACCGTATCTGAGGATCATCAGGTGTAAGACTTTATACAAGGTAGATCTTGAACGAGTGGTACTGATGCTCCTTCGATACCCTTTGTATTGATTCTTGCTAATATTTATTGCCGATGAAACCTGACTGTCAAATTTAATAGACAAACAATCCAAGACAACTACGTCTTTTTGTACAATAGACAATTTCCTCTTCTAAAGTGTGTTTTTTAAAATTTTTTCATTCAAAATTTTCAGGTTTTATATCAACAAATTGTAAATAAAACAGGAATTTTATTGGTATGACAATATACGGGGTGTTCTATTGGACTTTCTAAATTTGACATTGACAGCACCGAACTTAAATGTCAAAATATGGATTTTTGTATACAGATGTAAACTCCCTTATGACTAATGCATAACCTCCAAAAACCAAAATTTTTGCTCTTGTCATAACGGAGTTATTAGCTGGAGTAGGCGTTCTGGGACACCCAGTAAATATATATATATATATATATATATATATACGTA
Organism: Phrixothrix hirtus; assembly: GCA_024586415.1. Taxonomy (NCBI): domain Eukaryota; kingdom Metazoa; phylum Arthropoda; class Insecta; order Coleoptera; family Phengodidae; genus Phrixothrix; species Phrixothrix hirtus. Next base: position 3,025 of record JAHWXV010248022.1, on the reverse strand, counting down.
TGTCCCTGGATAAGTGAAACGACTTTTGTAAAAGTCAAAAGAAATTATTTGAGGTTTGAGCTTTTGTGATCCTGATCTTCTTGACGAGAAAGTTATTTACCGCAATTTTTATCATTCAAATATTTTACATGCAGTCACAAGCAAAAAACTTCTTCTGTGTAAGGATAATATGCCATATTTTATAACAGATTTTGAAAAAGTTTATTTAATAGAGTTGTTTAGAATTCAAACCCATCTCCGTGTAACAAATGTCAAATCAATAGGACTAGTGTGATACTTCTGCAATAAAAACAGTAGTGCAGATAATGACTACAAATGTTCTTTGGTTCAACATCTTGCGTCATTACATTGAGTAAATTTTAAGAACTAGAATGTCATCCCTTTGTTTATGTAGCATAGTTTTAGAAATATTTACAATTAAATTTTGCAACCCAACCCTCCAACAAGGAACGGCTGGTCAACTATGCGTCTTTAACCAGTGACCGAAGCTGAACGAACGCCTTCGATATGAGCCATACGATTTCA
>JAHWXV010247968.1:0-10651 GCA_024586415.1 Phrixothrix hirtus | reverse complement strand
CTATTTACGATCAATATAGACTTTTAGTGCTGACTTAAATTTTTTTCCTTTTTTTTCCATTTTAACTTTCGAGCGTCCTTATCTGAACACCCATTATTAGTTTGGATTTGAAAAATGTGATGGCCTAGGTAAATATATTTAAAGTAACTTCTTCACAAATTCAAAATAAGGCTATCGATCTATTTATAAAATTAGTGTCCAGTTGCAGGGACAATAATTTGGAGGCATTATTCAATTAATCACTTTGAAGTTTTTTTATGTTGACCATTTTTCTTGTCTATTAAAGCTTAATTTCGCTGATCCTGTTTTTCTTTTGCATTAAGGGAATAGTTTTTCCGGAAGCACATGATGCCTTCATATTAATGGCACATTATTGAAGTGGTATTTAAAATGAAAATGGAGTATGGGAGTATTCATTGCAATCATACCTTCAGCAATTTATAGAAGCATTTCCTAATGTTGATGTTGCCTACAAAACACTTGTTAGTCATAAAAGAAGAATTATTCAACGTTTTGAAGAAAAACATTGTATTTGTAAAGGAAAGCCGCCAGGAAGATCAACAATTTTAATAGAAAATAATGTTGCAAACATTCGACAGCGTAGTCCAAGGAAAAGTTTAAGGCAGCTGTCTGCACAAACAGGTTTTCATATTAACGTTAAATGTAAACATAATCAATTTTTTTAATGATTTTTCACGATTATCGTGTGGATGTTGTCACAAAGTGCTAAAAAGAGCGCTTCATTTCCGTCCTTATAAAATGTCTATTGCACAGCAATTACATCCACTTGATTATAATCTTCGAATTAATTATTGTAACTGGTTCAATCAGCATTTAACCGATAACAATTTATTAGATAAAACGTTTTGTACAGATAAAGCATAGATTCGTATGCCAGGTTATGTAAATAGCTAAAACTATCATACTTGGACTGCTGAAAACCCTCATAATTTTATAAAAACGCCTTTATATCCTGCTAAAATTGGTATATGGGTCTCGCCGAAGAATTATCAGCCCGATTTTCTTTGACGACACTATTAATACTGATAGATATCGAACGGTTTATTTTAGAAGTATTTTTAGAACAAGTTTATGGTAATGAACTGCAAACTGGGTTCTTTCAGCAGGATGGGGATGCAGTTCATACTGCAGCTGTAACAATAAATTTTTTAGAGAAATATTATGATGATCGTTTAATAAGTCGTAACTTATAGCCTCCACGTTCACCTGATCTGACATTACTAGATTACATTTTGTTTGAATATTTGAAAACTGATGTTTTTAAATATAGATTACATAATTTAGATCAATTAAAAGACCCAATTCAGGTGGAAATGCAGAGTATCACTCCTGAACAGCCACATCATGCATTTGAGAATATCACAAGAAGGATCAATATCTGCCTAGAAAACAAGGTGTCCATTTTCAACATTTATTATAACAATATTTGAAATAAATGATGGAAATGACTTCTGCTGTTTTTCAATGGGTTTAACTAGGTCTTTTCTAATCATTGGATGTATATTGTAGTTCTTTCACAAAATTACTGTGTATTATCCTCTGGTTATTGTCTCTTATAATTTATCAAAACTATTTATTTGGTTTTTATAAATTCATTTTTTAAAATAGGCAAAGAAAAAAAATTCATTGTTAAAAAATGTTAAATCAAATAGATTATTATTTTTTAAATGTTCATTAAACTGTTGACAATGTTTAATCTGATATGCATATTCAGGAGCTTATAGTTAAAGGCTGACATTTTTTAGGGATTTGCGAGCAAAACTTTGTTCAGTGCTATCGCAAATTGGTTATCCAGTACACTTTTCTTTAACAATACAATTTTATTTTCAAAACGTTTAATGGAATATTTTTGTGGTCGACATCAACATTTGGAAAGCTTTATGGAATGCATATTGTAAGGACTACACATATTCCATTCAGTTTTGAATATCACTCTGAAAATGGACCGTTAAAATTAAGACAGAACGTTCAGCTATGAAAATCATTAAATTGATAAGCAACAAACATGTTCAATCTTTCATTATTACTTAGTTAAAAATGCTATTGCACAACCTTGTGTATAATTTATTAATTCATAATAGGCACAATCAAAAGCTTTATTAAACCTGTATTTATATAATTATTAAATTTTTACTTTGATTCTTCATTTCAATTGAATAAGAGCACATTTCGTTAATGTGTCACTGCAAAAATATTAGATTAGAATGTGTCATTAAACTAACTAAAGGTCTAAAACTGTAGATTCATCTTGCAATAAAAAAAATAAGTTTTATTATATTTTGAATTATTAAAACCTAAAAGGACATTCACAAATTGTAATAACATGCTCACAATATATGAATTACACACTTGTATGTTGATATTCTTCAAAGATGTAATTTTAAATTCATTAGTAAACAAGTGCAAACATTTTTCATTAATTTTTTTTAAATATCCAAACCACCCATATACCGGGGGAATATTTTTAAACAAGAGTTCAATGGATTGATATAGGTAGCACTACGGAATGTTTTTTAAAATTACCTGTTTTTGTCTCCCTTTTAATGTGACGCCTATGAGAACAGCAATTTAGGAATATTTAGTGAAATTCATTACCACAAGTGTAAATTTGGTTGCCTATCTAGCAGTCTGCATTCTTTCTCGATGTCACTGAATAAGTTATCACAACATCTCTACATATAATAATATAATAAGATCTGTACTTAAAAATTGAATATAATAAACAGTAAAATGTAAGATATACAATTAAGAAATTACTGGTTCTACCAATTGTAATTAACGGGAGCTATTATGTACTATTCCTAAATCAAGGGGTCCTTACATGACTAAAATTAAACTAATCTCAATTGAACAAAAGAAGTTTGGCCGTAATGACCCTAAATATTATAAAGCATTAAATATTCACAAACGCTAGTCTTTTAGTTATAGTCTTATAGACTTGTCCGGTAGTTTATGTGATCCTTTGATTTGCGCCAGCCGGAATAATTTAGCGAGGGGTGGACATTGACGGAAGTTAATTAACGAAATTTTATCACTTACATAGTGATTTGAAGATTCCGTTATTCTCGAAGAAACTGGAGATTACAGATGGCGGTCTCGGATATTCACTTTATCGTATCTTTAATAGAACCTCATCAGGATTAACTCTTTTGGTTCCAACTGACAGGAAGTTGGAATTGACCCTTTACGATAAATTTGCCCTAGGCGGAAATAGATCATAAGGACACTACTTAATCCCTTAAACCGCCATATGGGTACTATTCAACCATTCTTTGAATATTCTAACGACATGCACTATCAAAGGAACAACTTTACTTGTTATTCCTACGAGCGGTGCTCGTGAAGTGAAGTCTTTCTCCTTGAAATTGAAGGTGGGAAGTCGAGAAGGGACAATATATATTTTTAAACTTGTTGGTATTCAAGCGGGAATCGTTGAATATCTGTTTATTTAACAAAATGCTTCTAATTTTTATAAACTGTAACTTAGGAGTTTAAACTTTTCATAATTGTTCGTGAAATGGAATTATATTATTTATAAGATCACAAAGCAATTTAACGTACAACTAATATTGGTACTTTACAATTGGATTTTATTAATACTACACCAAAGTTGTAGGATTTTCAGACGCGCTTACAACCTATATCGCTAGCGTCGGTATTTATTGTAAATAATTTGCGGAAACCGGGGCATGCTTATGCGGGCGCTAAGCTTAGCTTGTGTTTGATATCTTGTAATGCTGCGCTTTGCTCATCGGGCGGTAAATTTGTGTTTCTTTTGTAACAATTTGGTTAATGGGGCTGTAATTTCTGTGAAGTTCAGGATAAATTTCCTATAACAAGATGCCATTTCTAAATTCCGTCTTATCTCCTTTATATTTCTTAGATTCTGTAGGGTCGTTATAGCCTGCACATTTTCTGGGTCCGTGTGAAGTCCATTTTCGTCCACTATGTGTTCCAAATATGTAATTTGGGTTTTACCGAAGTAACATTTTTTAACGTTCTCCTGAAGGTTTGCTTTTTGTAATCTTTGGAATACCTCTTTTAAGTCGTCTAGGTGTTCTGGCAATTTTTTACTAACCACTATGATGCCATCAATGTAGGCAAATAAATTAGGTTCCATCTCGCGTCCTATAACCAAGTAGTTTTTGGAACGTAGCTCCGGCGGAATAAAGTCCAAAAGGCACTACTTTGGACTGAAAGAGTCCTTTACCAGGGATTGTGAATGCGTTAAGTGGCCTACTTTCGTTCTCCAATGGGATTTGCCAATAGCCATTTTTGAGATTTAGAGTGCTTATGTACCGGGCTCCTCTGAGTTAGTTGAGTATTCCTTCAATATACGGCAGTGGATATGCGTCTTTCCGGGTTAGTAGATTTACTTTTCTGAAATCAATACATAACCTGTATTGGCCAGATGGCTTCTTAACTAATACAATAGGGGTGCTGTAGGGGCTTAGAGAGGCTTCAATTATGTTATCTTTTGACATTTTATCAATTTCATCGTGGATCATTTTCTGCATCGCAAAGTTTCTTGGGTAATACCGCTGCTTTTCCGGGGGAAGGAGTGGGGGCGTTTTCAATATTAGACGGTGTTCAATTTTATGTGTGAACCCTTTAAGTTTTTTAAAATTGAGTATTTCTTGTTTTAAGAATTCATCTAGATGGGCTTGCTGTTCTACTTGGAGATGTTTTAAGTCGGCTATTGCTCGTGAGCCTCGTCGATGCACTAGGTTTATTTTTTTTCGGTCCGTTTCTAATTTCATGTCTTGAGGGTCAATTTTGGCTTTATTTTTGTCAAGAAGTCCATTCCTAATAACAGACCTGTAGTGAGATTCGTTACGAGGCCTACTACTATTTCTTCTTGCCTTGGGACTTTTCCAACAGTAATTATGATGAGTACGATATCCTGACCGTCGTCTTGTATTTCATAGCTTGATTTTAAGGTTTGACTGACTTTTGGGTTCATGTAGGATTCAGCTGCACCGCAGTCTATCAACGCACGGTAAGCATGCCCTTGTATCATTTTTTCAATAAATAGTCTGTTGTCTACGTTTCACCGTCGTTGTGTAGGGTGGTGGTGGGGGAGTTTTTCTTGGAGAGGGTTCGTTTGTTTTCATTTTGTATATCATTTAACCAATTCTTACATTCTTTGGTGGGGTGATTAACTGCTTTGCGAGAGCCGGCTTTGACCGGAGGTTCCAGGTGCTTTGTTAAACATGGCGGCCCCGGTCGTTTCCCTGCATCTGGCATTTGTAATTTCTAGCGATTGCTATACCTTTTCTGCAACGATAACAGTATAGTTTTGGTCTTTGGTAGCATTCTTGTAGGCTGTGCCCTTGCTTTCCACAATTTTCACAGTCCTTTTTGGTAGGGGGTTGTCTGGGTGTTTGGTTATGCGAGCTCTAGCTTGGTCGAGGGATGATTTTGTCCATTAGGGGCTGGGTTTTTTGTTTCTGCGTGGGATCCCTGTTCGGGCCGGGATTGGTTTATCGATGCTACTCTTTTTTGGTTGTTTTTTGGTACACAATCGGTTTCTTTTGTGTATGTTAGGCTTGGACTAGGGGGTTGCTTAAATTGTTTTGTTTGGATTTGAAGACTTTCAAACACTTCGCCCATTGTGATAAGTACCGTTATGACTGAAAATTCTTTTCTGTGGGTATAAGTTTTGTATTCTGGCTTTAAGTTTTCGTAGAATGTTTCAATTTTATTGTTTAATGTCATTCTACCATGCCATCGCATTAACGTTTGTAAAGCCACAATGTAGTCATTTATTTTTTCATAGTATCCTTGAGTATTATTACCGATTTCTTCTTCTAGCCTATATTTATATCTAGGGGCTAAATAGTTCGCTTTTAGAACCTCAGTAAAATCATCCCATGTTGTCCAGTCATCACGGTTGTTTCAGTTCCATAATATTGCTCTATTCTTTAATAATACTGGCAAGCATTGTAGTAGATCATGTTCTTGTATATCGTAGCATAATTGTAATTCTTCGAACCTTCCGAGGATCAGTGAATCCGTCAAACTTCAAGTTCCACCTCCTTACTGTGTTAGCTATTTGAGCTTTTCGGGACATGTGAATGTTTTCACCTGCTCCTGTAGCTGGTACAAATTGTAAAGAAGCGTCTTTGTCACTCATTTTTGAAAATTGTGGTAATCCTTTATTTGTTTTAGGTAAAAAAAATTTCTCTGGAGCTTTGAGAGTGTTTGTAGTAAGTAAATTCAGTAATACTTTACCTATATTGACCTATTTCATTTTCAGTTGACGCGGAGAAAAATCGTTTGAAAATCGAGAGATCTTTATACATATAGCTTTTGACGAAGCCAATGCAAAGTGCTTTCGGGGAAATTATATACGTATGGTCTTAGAAGAAACTGTCACGGATTATAATCTTTTGAAAAAGTTAGGGATGAGAAGTTTTGAAGAAGTTGTCATGGTTAGCTTTTGAAGAAGCTAGTAAAGATTGTTTTGGAGGGTGTACAGGGAACAAGCTTTAGAAGAACTTAATGAACGACTCTTTGAATCTGCCGCTCTGAGAGCCATCTTGTTGGTTATATTTTATATTTATGAGCATGCCGATTATTTATTTATATCTATTTTTGTATATTATATACATTATTTACATACTTACATGCGACTTGTTTATTTTATATATCGTATTTCATTTGAGTGTTTTAGTAGACTTTGCCGTATATTTATATTTGCGTACGTGTATAGTGGGTTGCGTTACTTTACTGTATCGTTTCTTTGTAATTCTTTGTAATTTTTGTAATTTCTTTATGACACCTTGTTTCGTTATCGGGCATTTAATCGAGCTTAATTTATCTTCACGTTATTGTACCAATTTCTTTATTTGTGGCATGTAACGAACTTTTCATAGCTTTACGTTTGGCGCTATTTCTTTTTTGCGACAGCCTTCGGATTATTTAATTGCTTTATGTTGAATAACTCAAGTTCTAACCTTTATGACTTAAGGTCGGCATAAGATATGTTTGCGTTGAACTCATTTCTAGTCCTATTGGCCTTCAGCTAGCTTATCTTCAGTCGAAGGTTTGTGGGTGGATTCAAACGTACTCGTTGTTAATAACAAGGCAAATATTCAATGGTGTTGTATAGCTACTTTCGAGTGTAGCTGTGCATACTACTAATTCTGTATATTTTACTCGTGCCTGTACAACTAGGCAAATTTTGGATTAGTTGCTTGACTCAAATAAACAAACATGCAATTTTATGCATATATTTACAACTATGTACAATACTCTGACATGAAAACCCCAGTGTGTTGTTGTGCGTATTTCAATCGTGTGTCATGCAATTTATATTGGTTGACATTAAGGATATATGGGGATTAGCACTCGGTAATGTGAGTTAGTATTTATGGTGTAGGTAGTTAATTTTATGTTGTAGCGTAGAAAGAAGAATTTAAAAACGTTCAAAGACCTTTTCATACTACTTCCATGAGTATAATTATGCACGAGTGCTTAAAATGAAAAACGTTCAATAGCAAACACACATCATCTTTGCCGGTTGTTCAAGTTATAGCTAATGGCGATTGAAAAACGTTTATATTCCATTGTTTATAGCAAAACTCGTATCAGGTGGGCAAAGCCCTATTGTAATCCAGAGGGTCACACTAGGCCTAGAAGCGAAATGTTCGTGGACTTGCTCTCCGATAGCACTTCTTAATGAAGCATGACAAAATGTTTATGGACCGGAACGAATATTATAAAAGTAAGGCTCTCTAGAACAAAAATTGTTTTGAATTTTTCTGCTTACAATTGCAGGATTTATACTAATTCTCATATCTTTGAACAGTCAATTGTAAGATAAGCAATATGAATATTAAATTTAATTAGTAATGCGAATGTGTATGCCATATATGTGTGGGGTTATGTTTTCATATATGGGTTGTTTACAATGTTAGTTGGATATTACAGTTTTTTATTTAACATTAACAATTCGTTTTATTCTTAAATACAAGATGGCCCCAATGGTATTAACTATTAATTAAATATCTTCAACCTTAAAAATATATTATTTTTAACTACATATTTTAAATTGATATCTTATAATAATTAACGCATTTATTATTGAAAACAGTTTTAATTTTCATGTTTGTTAATCAATTTTACTTATTCTATAAATTAATTTCTTATATAAATGACGTGTTACCAATTCTTATCTTTTTAATTAGTTGCATGTATCTAAAATTTATATACATAAATTTAGAATATGATCATGTAAATAATAATAATTAGGAACACGTGACAAGTTGAACTGACTAAGAAATGATAAGAAAAGACCGTTACACAATGAGGTTTGACACGTTCACTGTGGATTTCGACATGTTATCCTTCTGAAAAGCTGTTTAGTGTTGTAATAATTCAGAATTCAAATGGCATTTACTTAGGTAATTGCGTACACATTGATGCATATGATTTTTATATAAACAACAAGAATGGCACTAATGCGTGCCACTCGCATGTATCAATAGATTGCTTGACGAAGTGCTAATGGCATATATACGCATCAAAGTTTCTAAAAGAGATTCATTTATAATTTAGTAAAAAATAAGTGCCACCATAGATACAAATTAATTAAGAAGTTAGTTGGTTTTGACGTAAAAATGTATGAATGTAAAATATTTGTTTATAAGATCTATATAGCAGAACTACTTATTCCAAAAGCAAAAATATAAAAATAAATCAAGATTGGAACAAATTAAAGGACCATGTAAATAATATTATTATCTAAACTAAACATTGCATATGTGAATTTGATTATTTTAAAACCATTTTGTTCTATGATGCTCCTCATAGCATTTTCTAGCGCACAGTCAAACGTTCTTGGCACAATCGTTTGTGGTTAGTTTTGTAATTTTCTTCACACAGCACTTTTTCATAAGCTCCTTCCCTCCTGATACTTTTCTACAATCTTGGTTATAATATGACCATGGCTGGGATTATCTACGGGTCCCTTAGTAAATGACGCCTCTGGTAGAGTTTCTCCAAGTTAGGCAAACGGTAATCGCTAAATGGCATTTTCTTACCAGAATAATTATTGCATACCTAAAAAGAGTTATAGAAGAACACAAATAGTCAGTGCGTTTTCCAATGGTGTTGCAATTTACTGCAATTAATTATAGCATTTAATTATAGCAACCATTCGGTTATTCGGGAATTGATTGACGTTGCTTTTGATAGAAATATTTCCTCTGCATACACGATTGTTCCCTCAGCTATCATATTTAAAAACTAGTAATAAAACAGTAAATGACAAAATCAGATAGGCTAGTATCTGCTGAAAGAAGAACCAAAAGTTAATACATTTTACGAAATCGGAAATGGGCAAATTACTACATTACTACATTGGACCTGATTTTCACGATCATTAGCTGTTTGTATGTTGTCGTTTCCAACTAGATAATACCATTGATTAAAAGACTTAGGACGATCTGCAAAGAAATACTAAATTTCCGAATATCAATCTTCCACAGTAGATATGCTAGGCTGATTTTGAATCAAACCGCTACATAACCTCACTTTTGATATTTAGTGGCCATCTTGTGGGAGGACTCGGCGGCGGTAATTTTGTGGGAGGAGTCAGCGTCGGTCATTTTTTCAGAGGAGTCAGCCATTCTGTAGGTCAGCCATTTTGTGGGTGAGCCAATTTGTGTGCGTAATGGGAGGGTTCAGCTATTTTGTGGGTGAGCGGCGGTCATTTTGTGGGCCAGCCATTTTGTAGGTCCACTATTTTGTGATCGCCAATTTAGTGGATGGGCAGTGACCATTTTGGGAGCGGGAAATCGGCCATTTTGGGGCGTGATGGCGCATGCGCAGGATTTAAAAGATCGGGCTTAGCGTGAATAATGTATCATCATGTAAGGATACAACATGCACATCTTTTTGTGTTAAAGGAGCGCGAGAGAGACAATTAATTGTTAAAGAGTCGGTCATTTTGCGAGTGGGTCAGTCAGTCATTTTGTGTGCAGCCATTTTTGGGGCGTGGCGGCGCATTCACAGGTTTGAAAAAATCGAACTTAGCGTGAATATCAACATGATGTAGGGATACAGCATGTACATCTTTTTGTGGTAAAGGAGTGAGAGAGAAACAATTAATTATTAGAGAGTTGGCTATTTTAGGATTGGTGTAGTTAGCAATTTTGTGTGCAGTCACTATGGGGCGTGGTAGCACATGTTCAGGATTGAAAAAAGTCGGACGCAACGTGAATAAAATATGCATCTTTTTGTAGTAAAGACAATTAATTATTGATGTCCGCATTTCTCGTCAGCGTAGCAGGAAAATGTAGTGATATTAGCGTAAGAAGGTACTTTCTTATAGGTCTAGACAGGAAATAAGCCATATTTATATACAATTGGCATGCAAAAGCTGATGTCATCATTTTTATCAGAATAGCCGGAAATTTATTGAGATTAGATTATAGTTAGCATGCGAAAGCATTTTCTTATCAGTCCAGATAGGAAATGAGCAAGAGTTATATATATTGACGTGCAAAAGCTGACGCCCTCATTTATTATTAGTAGGGGGCGGAATATATGCAAAGTGCATATATATGCATTTTTTGCATATTTTGTAAATTTTATAATGAAATGCATATTTTTCACAAATTAT
>JAHWXV010247952.1:0-17274 GCA_024586415.1 Phrixothrix hirtus | reverse complement strand
ACATTTAGTAACTTGACATTTCTATAATAATGAGTTTCCATTTTGTTTCGTCGCAAAATTTTGATTAGAAGCGGAGATATATTAAAAAACCGTTTTTGGGAGTGAACTTTGAGGGTGGTTTGCATGTCTTAAAAATGCTTTACAGCAGATAAAAAAAATACGTGTTTTTAATTTTTTGATGTTCTACAACATATCAAAAAATCAATGACATCGGTGAGTTCGGGTTGGGGCCCTTTCCTTGTAAGAAGTGGCTAGTTTAAAAGTGTTATTATAATAGGAATTGTCGCTGTATAATTGTAGGCTCTGCAAAATAATTCAGGATATTGCCTGCCGTTTCCCTAGATCTCTGTGTACTAAATGCGTGTCCGAGCTTGTGATCTCCCAATTGTTTTCTTTAATCGTTTTTGACACTCCCTCATGCACTGAGCTAGCGATCATATAACAGACACTTCCCGACTCTGGCCGTAATTTGGGCACTACCGCCCGTTTTACATCATAGACTAAACCAATCTATGGCGAATTTAGAGACGGTTGCCTATCAACGGCGATGACTCGAAAAAACATTGAAGCAGCAAATAACTCGATTTTCGAAAACTGTCACATCATGTCGTTGGTCTCTCATAGCAACGCAATTTCCTAATGTGACATTTTCAAACCGGCAAAACTTCTTGGAAACGCAGAAATTCTTGTTTTAACAAAAAGCTCAAATTTGTTTTTTTACTAATCATAAACAACGATGATTTCACTATAGAATGTATTTGTTTTCTGTAAATTCCTTGACGTTTTGTAGCAACTAAATGTGTGCTACATTTTATATTTCATTTTCGTCTTTATAAATTGGACAAGGGTTACGTTTTTCATCATAAGGTCACTTAGGAAAATTTTGACGATGGACGAAAACTATACTTATGAAATTGTAGCAGGAAAAATCATCCAAGTTTCCTTATCCAGTTTCATAATTATAAAAACATCGACCCTCCCCTAAACAAGGTTTCTTTAAATCCCAACGGTCGTAGTGAACAAAAACAGGGGCGTATTATTATAAAATAATTAAGATATCTAAAAACAATAACACTTTGAGACTGCTTCACCCGAAGTTATACAAGTATAAAAATAATTTCCGCGAGACAAGTACCAGCCTAAACAGCTCCTAACTCAATTATAAAAGAGTGGTTTTTTCAACCTCCGGTCGTGCAGTTAAGCAGCTAATCGGGTGGGAAGAGGCAAGTATGCGCAGAGGGCCACTGCGCATGTTCGTCACTATAGCCATTCCTATTTTCAACGTCAGGGCGCCATTGTGAGCTGAGTTGCAGGCGCGCTGCCAAGTGCAAGTTGCGTAGTGTAATTCGGTTTATTTAAGCAGAAAGGAATAGCACAGCTGAAATTCGTCGAATGAGCCGGATATACGGTGATAGTGTTGTGCATAAATGGTGTAGTAAATTTAATCAAAGTCAAACCAATGTTCACGATGAAGGAGAACACTGCCGCAAGTCTGTCGGAACGAGTTCGAAACAACGGAAGTTTACCGAAAGTTTCAAGAACATCTATTTACAGATCCATGTTAACTCAATAGCGGCAACATTCTGAGGGGATTACAAAGCTTGTTCGCAGGTATGATAACTGCCTCAATCTTCGCGGTGATTGTCGAACAGTAACCATGTTTGTACCTAACTTTTAGTAATAAATTCATTTGTTTCTGTACCATCGAAGGTTTAAAGCAAACCGCCCTCATAATTAAAGTGTACCTAAGCTAACAAAAAAGTTTCGCCCAAGAAGACAATTTTACTACCAAGATAAAAAAGGAAGAAAAGAACTGTTTAATTACATTAAACAAAACGGGATAATTTAAAGAAAGTTTAATAATTAGTTTTACGATTAAATTTAGACGGGGAAATCTCTTCAAATGTTCCAATACTAATCTTTAAAAATAAAAATTTTAAAATTTGTAAAACAACGCCCTTATTTTCCTACCCTAAATTTTAATTTGTATCACTATAATATTAGTTTAACCTGCAGCGCTTTTATACCGAAATTTAGCTTTGGTTAGTCGTTAAAAGGTTTCTAACCAAATCATTAATGTGGCACGTCATTGAATTAACTTTTTTTTTATTTAAATATGTTGTATATTTGTTAAACAAAGCGCTTAGACCAAACAAAGCAGTGAAAAGATCCTAAAAATGACGATACATAGAATTGACGTTTTCGATGGTTATTCAAAAATTAATTTTCTTGCCGCTCGGCTATTGATTTATTTACCGCAGTCTAAGCGACTGCAAAAACACGGCTCTTTACCCACTAGGAGGGGTAAAAATTACCTTGTTCAGGTACACGGAGCTAAGTCGTGAATATTGAAGATTACGGATCCTCAAATAATTAAAGGGAAATTTATATTCTCCAATGGCAGGGAAGAATCGTTATCTAATGCAAAACGATAATGACGCTTGGATAAACGACTGGCATTTTGGTTGGCCATTGGAAAAACAGCAGCAACAAATTTGCAAAGTTGCAGTTACTATTTGGCATTTAGTAAAGCTACGTTTTCAACATAAAATTGAAGCGTTGTTTCAAACATCTTGTCGAAACATTTTAAATTACTTGTCTGTGTCGTATGAAAGTGGCTGTTAGTTGTGCTCGTTCACCTGAACTTGAGTAAGCTAAATGTGGTACTCAAAATGTGTCCCACGCAACTCAGGAATACAAGTTTTCAAAAAATACGTAAATGCCACGACAATATATACGTTCACGCAGGCGCAACCTCTAGGCAATGTAATTTGCGACAGATTAAATTTGGGAATCACTGTTTCAGGCAGATTTTTTTTAGTTATTCTAAAATAAATGGGTTGTATGCGTAAGATCGATTCTTATACATCGGACGCGGAGTGTCCTCTGCCTGCTGCGCGCTATTTAAAATTCATAGCAAAAGAATTAATTTGAGTAAGACGCGAAGGTGTACTGTAATTATTCACTTTTTTAGTTTTAGATAATTTTATAAACTTCCTCTAAGTGTGCGCCGTCCCCTAAACCAACTAAAACAACGGCACCTCATTAGTACAAATTCTGTAATGCTTCAATAATATAACTGAAATGTCGTAGCTGTGCACATTGCCCTTAATTCAATCTTCCTGTTCCCGAATAAATCACCCTTAGATTTGAGCCAATTTACGTGTCAAATCGAGTCAAAAAGTTCACCAGCCAGGTGCAGGATATGGTCAGGAGTCTTCCGGTAGCGCGGCGTCCAATTTAATACAATTACCGACATGCACGATTTTACTGATTTTATTATTTGCGGGGCGAAGAACAAATATTTTAGAGTTGTATGTCCCCTGGAATGATCTTTGAACTGTGACGCTACAATTACGAAGGAACAAAATAACCGAAAGACAAAATACACAAATGCAGATAATTTTATAACAGAATGTGATGTTAAGTGAACCGATGCTTGACTTCGTAGTTCCTTGTAATAAATAGTAAATTCTTAGCGTACCAATTCATAGCTCACTGGATCTTGTCAATGAATCACGATACCCAACGGTTACTTATACTTATTCCTTATTTCCGGTGGTTACCGGAGATTTGCGCTGTTAATGACATACTATGCAATCATATCTTTCCTGTTTTCGACAAGAATTTATGCCAATTTTACCTCTGTGTGCAATTTACCTCTAAATCGATATTTATAATCTTCGATTAAAAGTTTATGTAGCTTACACAACAGGAAATTGCTACGAGATTTTTTATTTTACGTGATTTATCTGCTTAGAATGTCGTACCTGTTTCGCGGCTGGCAAAATCGTCTGTAGAAGCATTCGAATCACCAAACATATCCTGTAGATCTAAAGGCTCTTTAGACCCCAGGACTAGTTCCGAACCAATTTGTATGTCTACGCAGGCTTCATACCATAGCTGCAAATAATAAATTAAATAAACATCAACCTAACAATTTATTGTAATAAAAACTGTCCAGCTACGCTGTCATCAAAAGCTCGTTCAATAATGCTGAATTAGTAATGTCTAAATTACATAGTTGATCGCAAACGCAGCCTTGAATGAAGAGTCATATTTACAAACATAAATTTAATCATTCTCCAAAGGACATTTTACCAACTTTTTTAATTTTGCAGATCAGTCTAATGCCCTATATTAAAAACACGTTTCGTAATATATTAAATATCTTAAATAAAATATTGATCAAAACACATCACTTGTTTTATAATTGGCATTTCTTAAATTTCCTAAATCATTATTTTGGTAAACAACCCAAAACTAAATTTACAATTTAAATTCTATTTACGTATTTTAAATTCTAGAACAATGCATAAAGGAGAATGTAGCGTTCTTTTACTAAAGAAAAGAAAACTGCATAGACGAGAAAAAGAAATCGAGCGAACAGAATTTTATAAAAAGCAAAAATCAAGGTAAGTTCGGAAGGTCTACACCGCTTCAATTGTGAAAAGTCACACCACAGCTATGAGCCATCAAATTATTGGAAAATTTACTCAAGCGTTTAAATGAAGAATGGCGAGAATACAAAAGAACGGGAACAACAGAATTTTATAAGAAACAAAAATCAAGTTCAGAATTGATTGTAAAAGATTGCACCACAGTAACGAACCATAAAATTATTGGAAAATTTACCCAAGTGATCAAAAGAAGGATGCTGAGAATACAAAAGCACGAGAACATCGAGATTTTATGAGAAACAAAAAGCAAGGTAAGTTCAGAAGGTCTACAGTATTTTGGTTAAGAGAGGTCGCACCACAGCAATGAGCCATCAAATTATTAGCAAATTTACCCAAACGTTGCAATGAAAAATGGTGCGAATACAAAAGCATGGACAAACAGAATTTTATAAGAATCAAAGCAAATTCGGAAGGTTACACTGCTTTGGTTATGAAGGTTACACAACAACAATGAACCGTCAAGTTATTGGAAAAGTGTTCTGATGAATAATGGTAATAATACAAAAGAACGAGATGAACAGAATTTAATAAGAAACCAAAATCAAGGTAAGTTCAGAAGGTCGACACCGCTTTGATTGTGAGAGGTCACACTACAGCAAATTATTGGCAAATTTACCCAAGCGTTCAAATTAAGAATGGCGAGAATACAAAAGAATAGGAACAACAGCATTTTAAAAGAAACAAAAATCAATTCAGAAGGTCTACTACGCCACAGCAATAAGCCATAAAATTATTGGCTAATTTACTCAAGCATTCAAATGAAGGATGCTGAGTATACAAAAGTACGGGAACATCAGAATTTTATGAGAAACAATAATCAAGGTAAATTCAGAGGGTCTACACCACTTTGGTTATGAGAAGTCACACCACAGCAATGTGCCATCAAACAATTAGCAAATTTACCCAAACGTTGAATTTAAGAATGATGAGAATTCAAAAGCACGAGCAAACAGAATTTTATAAGAATCAAAAATCAAAACAAATTTAGAAGCTTACACTGCCTTGGTTGTGAAAGGTTACACATTAGCAATGAGCCGTCAAGTTATTGGCAAATTTACCCAAGTGTTCAGATGAATAATGGTAATACAAAAGAACGGGACCAATAGAATTTAATAAGAAACAAAAATCAAGGTAAGTTCAGAAGGTCTACACCGCTTTGGTTGTAAAAGGTCACACTACAGCAATGAGTCATAAAATTATTGGCAAATTTACCCAAGCGTTCAAATGAAGGATGATGAGTATAAAAAACCACGGGAACATGGGAATTTTATGAGAAATAATAGTCAAAGCACGTTCAGAGGGTTTTTGGTTATGAGAGGTCTCACCACAGAAAATTAATGGCAAATTTACCCAAGCGTTCAAATGAAGAATGGTGAGAATACAAAAGAACGGGAACAACAGAATTTTAAAAGAAACAAAAATCAAGTTTAAAAGGTCTACACCGCTTTGGTTGTAAAAGGTCACACCACAGCAATGAACCATAATTGTTGGCAAATTTACCCAAGCGTTCAAATGAGGGATGCTGAGTATACAAAAGCACGGGAACACCAGAATTTTATGAGAAACAATAATCAAGGTAAGTTCAGAGGGTCCACGCCGCTTTGGTAATGAGCCATAAAATTATTAGCAAATTTACACAAACGTTGAATTTAAGAATGGTGAGAATTCAAAAGCACGGGAAAACAGAATTTTATAAGAATCATTAATGAAAATAAATTCAGAAGGTTACACTGATTTGGTTTTGAAGGTTACACAACAGCAAGAGCCGTCAAGTTATTGGAAAATTTACCCAAGTGTTTAGAAGAATAATGGTAACACAAAAGAACGAGATCAACAGAATTTAATAAGAAACAAAAATCAAGGTAAGTTCAGAAGGTCGACACCGCTTTGCTTGTGAAAGGTATCACCACAGCAAATTATTGGAAAATTTGCCCAAGCGTTCAGATGAAGAATGGTGAGAATACAAAAGAACGGGAACAACAGAATTTAATAAGAAACAAAAATCAAGGTAGGTGCAGAAGATCTACACCGCTTTGGTTGTGAGAGCTCTCACCACAGCAAATTATTGGCAAATTTACCTAAGCGTTCAAATGAAGAATGGTGAGAATACAAAAGAACGGGAACACCCCAATTATATAAGAAACAATAATCAAGGTAAGTTCAGAGAGTCCACACCGCTTTGGTTATGAGAAGTCACACCACAGCAATGAGCCATCAAATTATTAGCAAATTTACGCAAACGTTGTATTTAAGAATGGTGAGAATTCAAAAGCACGAGAAAACAGAATTTTATAAGAATCAAAAATCAAAACAAATTCAGAGGATTACACTGCTTTCGTTGTGAAAGGTTACACAACAGCAATGAGCCGTTAAATTATTGGAAAATTTACCCAAGCGTTCAAATGAAGGATGCCGAGGATAAAAAAGGACGGGAACACCTGAACTTTATGAGAAACAATAATCAAGGTATGTTCAGAGAGTCCTCACCGCTTTGGTTATGAGAGGTCACACCACAGCAATGAACCATCAAATTATTAGCAAATTTACCCAAACGTTGAATTTAAGAATGGTGAGAATTCAAAAGCACGAGCAAACAGAATTTTATAAGAATCAAAAATCAAAGTATATTCAGACGGTTACACCGCTTTGGTTGTGAAAGGTTACACATCAGCAATGAGCAGTCAAGTTATTGGAAAATTTACCCAAGTGTTCAGATAAATAATGGTAGAATACAAAAGAAAGGGATCAAAAGAATTTAATAAGAAACAAAAATCTCGGTAAGTTCAGAAGGTCTACACCGCTTTGGTTGTGCGAGGTCACACCACAGCAAATTATTGACAAATTTATTCAAGCGTTCAATTGAAGAATGGTGAGAATGCAAAAGAACGGGAACAGAATTTTAAAAGAAACAAAAATCAAGTTCAGAAGGTCTACACCGCTTTGCTCGTAAAAGGTCACACACCACAGTAATGAGCCATAAAATTATTGGCAAATTTACCCTAGGCTTCAAATGAAGAATGGTGAGAATACAGAAGAACGCGAACACCAGAATTTTATGAGAAACAATAATCAAGGTAAGTTCAGAGAGGTCACACCACAGCAATTAGCCATCAAATTATTAACAAATTTACGCAAACGTTGAATTTAAGAATGGTGAGAATTCAAAACCACGCGAAAACAGAATTGTATAAGAATCAAAAATCAAAACAAATTCAGAAGGTTACACTGCTTTGATTGAAAAAGGTTACACAACAGCAAGAGCCATCAAGTTATTGGAAAATTTACCCAAGTGTTCAGATGAATAAAGGTAGTACAAAAGAACTGGATCAACAGAATTTAATAAGAAACAAAAATCAAGGTAAGTTCAGAAGGTCCACACCTCTTTGGTTGTGAGAGGTCTCACCACAGCAAATTATTGGCAAATTTACTCAAGCGTTCAAATGAAGAATGGTGAGAGTACAAAAGATCGGGAACAACAGAATTTTATAAGAGACAAAAATTAAGTTCAGAAGGTCTCCACCGCTTTGGTTGGTCACATCACAACAATGGGCCATAAAATTATTGGTAAATTTACCGAAGCGTTCAAATGAAGAATGGTAAGAATACAAAAGAACGGGAAAGACACAGTTGGGTAAAATATTTTAGTAGTAAAAATAATAGGTCGATTTTTGCCAATGTGACTGACCTAATTGAACTATTCTGTTGCCCACTTTGGGCAACTAGTGAGTATTAAATTCAAGTAGACCAACAGCTTCCAAGCTGCCATGGAGGAAAATCACAACTGAGATCAGTTATTTCCTTCGTTTCGGGAACACCAGAATTTTAAGAGAAACAATAATCAAAGTAAGTTCAGAGGGTCCACACCGCTTTGGTTATGAGAGGTCACACCGCAGCAATTAGCCATCAAATTATTACTCAATTACTCAAACGTTGAATTTAAGAATGTTGAGAATTCAAAAGCACGAGCAAACAGAATTTTATAAGAATCAAAAATAAAAGTATATTCAGATGGTTACAACGGTTTGGTTGGGAAAGGTTACACATTAGCAATGAGTCGTCAAGTTATTGGAAAATTTACCGTAGTGTTCAGCTGAATAATGGTGAAAATACAAAAGAACAGGATCCACAGAATTTAATAAGAAACAAAAATCAAGGTAAGTTCAGAAGGTCTACACCGCTTTAGTTGTGAGAGGTCTCACTACAAATTTACCCAAGCGTTCAAATGAAGAATGGTGAGAATACAAAAGGACGGGAACACCAGAATTTTATGATAAACAATAATCAAGGTAAGTTCAGAGCGTCTACGCCACTTAGGTTATGAGAGGTCACACCACAGCAATTAACCATCAAATTATTAGCAAATTAACCCAAACGTTCAATTTAAGAATGGTGAGAATTCTAAAGCACGGGAAAACCGAATTTTATGAGATTCAAAAATCAAATTCAGAATTCAGAAGGTTACACTGCTTTGGTTGTGAAAGGTTACACAACACCAATGAGCCGTTAAGTTATTTGAAAATTTACCCAATGTTCAGATGAATAATGGTAATACAAAGAACGAGATCAACAGAATTTAATAAGAAACAAAAATCAATGTAAGTGCAGATGGTCAACACCGCTTTGGTTGTGAGAGGTCTCACCACAGCAAAATATTGGCAAATTTACTGAAGCGTTCAAATGAAGAATGGTAAGAATACAAAAGATCGGAAACAACAGAGTTTTATAAGAAACAAAAATCAAGTTCAGAAGGTCTCCACTGCTGTGATTGGTCACACCACAGCAATGAGCCATAAAATTATTGGCAAATTTACTCAAGCGTTCAAATGAAGGAAGCTGAGTAAACAAAAGCACGGGAACACCAGAATTTTGTGAGAGTCAATAATCAAGGTAAGTTCAGAGGGCCTTCGCCACTTTGGTTATGAGAGGTCACACCACAGGAATGAGCCATCAAATTATTAGCAAATTTACCCAAACGTTGAATTTAAGAATGGTGAGAATTCAAAAGCACGGGAAAACTGAATTTTATAAGAATCAAATATCAAAACAAATTCAGAAGGTTACACTGCTTTGGTTGTGAAAGCTTACACCACAGCAATGAGCCGTCAAGTTATTGGCAAATTTACCCAAGCCTTCAAATGAAGAATAGTGAGAATACAAAAGAACGGGAATACCAGAATTTTATGAGAATAATCAAGGTAAGTTCAGAAGGTCTACACCACTTTGGTTTGGAGAGGTCCTACCACAGTAATTACCCATCAAATTATTAGCAAATTTACGCAAACGTTGAATTTAAGAATGATGAGAATTCAAAAGTACAGAAAAACAGAATTTTATAAGAATCAAAAATCAAAACAAATTCAAAAGGTTACAGTGCTTTGGTTGTGAAATGTTACCCAACAGCAATGAGCCGTTAAGTTATTGGAAAATTTACCCAAGTGTTCAGGTCTCACCACAGCAAATTATTGCTAAATTTAGCCAAGCGTTCAAATAAATAATGGTGAGAATACAAAAGAACGGGAACACCAGAATTTTATGAGAAACAATAATCAAGGAAAGTTCAGAGGGTCTTTGGCAATGCGAGGTCACACCACAGCAATTAGCCATCAAATTATTGCCAAATTTAGCCAAGCGTTCAAATGAAGGATGCTGAGTATACAAAAGTACGGGAATACCAGAATTTTATGAGAAACAATAATCAAGATAGGTTCAGAGGGTCTACACCACTTTGGCAATGAGAGGTCACACCACAGCAATTAGCCATCAAATTATTAGCAAATTTACCCTAAACCTTGAATTTAAGAATGGTGAGAATTCAAAAGCACGGGAAAACAAAATTTTATAAGAATCGAAAATCAAAACAAATTCAGAAGGTTACACTGCTTTGGTTGACAAAGGTTACACAACAGCTATGAGTCGTCAAGTTATTGGAAAATTTACCCAAGTGTTCAGATGAATAATGGTAATATAAAAGAACGGTATCAACAGAATTTAATAAAAAACAAAAATCAAGGTAAGTTCACAAGGCTACACCTCTTTCGTTGTGAGAGGTCTCATCACAGCAATTTATTGGCAAATTTACCCAAGCGTTCAAATGAACAATCGTGAGAATACAAAAGAAAGGGAACACCCGAATTTCAAGAGAAACAGTAATCAAGGTAAGTTCAGAGGGTCCACACCGCTTTGGTTGAGAAGTTACACCACAGCAATGAGCCATCAAATTATTAGCAAATTCACCCAAACGTTGGAATTATTAGCAAATTTACCCAAACGCTGGAATGAAAAATGGTAAGAATACAAAAGCATGGGTAAACAGAAGAATCATAAGAATCAAAAATCAAAGTATATTTAGACGGTTACACCGCTTTGTTTGTGAAAGTTTACACATCAGCAATGAGCCGTCAAGTTATTGAAAAAACTACCGAAGTGTTCAGATGAATAATGGTGAGAATACAAAAGAACGGGAACAGAATTTCAAAAGAAACAAAAATCAAGTTCAGAAGGTCTACACCGCTTTGGTTGTAAAAGGTCACACCACAGCAGTGAGCCATAAAATTATTGATAAATTTACCCAAACCTTCATATAAAAAAGCACGGGAACACCAGAATTTTATGAGAAACAATAAGCAAGGTAAATTTAGATGGTCCACGCCGCTTTGGTTATGAGAGGTCACACCACAGCAATGAGCCATCAAATTATTAGCAAATTTACCCAAACGTAGAATTTAAGAATGGTGACAATTCAAAAGCACGAGCTAACAGAATTTTATAAGAATCAAAAATCAAAGTATATTCAGACGGTTACGCCTCTTTGGTTGTGAAAGGTTACACAACAGCAATGAGCCGTCAAGTTATTGGAAAAACTACCCAAGTGTTCAGATGAATAATGGTGAGAATACAAAAGAACGGGATCAACAGAATTTAATAAAAAACAAAAATCAAGGTAAACTCAGAAGGTCTACACAGCTTTGGTTGTGAGAGGTCTCACCACAGCAAATTATTGGCAAATTTACGCAAGCGTTCAAATGAAGAATGCTGAGAATACAAAAGAACGGGAACACCCGAATTTTATGAGAAACAATCAAGGTAAGTTCAGAGAGTGCACACCGCTTTGGTTATGAGAAGTCACACCACAGCAATGAGCCATCAAACTATTACAAATTTACGCAAACGTTGAATTTAAGAATGGTGAGAATTCAAAAGCACGAGAAAAAAGAATTTTATAAGAATCAAAAATCAAAACAAATTCAGAAGATTACACTGCTTTGGTTGTGAAAGGTTACACAACAACAATGAGCCGTCAAGTTATTGGAAATTTACCCAAGTGTTCAGATGAATAATGGTAATACAAAAGAACGGGATCAACAGAATTTAATAAGAAACAAAAATGAAGGTAAGTTCAGAAGGTCTACCCCGCTTTGCTTGTGAAAGTTTTCACCACAGCAAATTATTGGCAAATTTACCCAAGCGTTCAAATCAAGAATGGTGAGATTACAAAAAAACGGGAAAAACAGAATTTTAAAAGAAAGAAAAATCAAGTTTAGAAGATCTACACCGCTTTGGTTGTGAAAGGTCACACCACAGCAATGAGCCATAAAATTATTGGCAAATTTACCCAAGCGTTCAAATGAAGGATTATGAGTATAAAAAAGCACGGGAACAACAGAATTTTATGAGAAACAATAGTCAAGGTACGTTCAAAGGGTCTTTGGTTATGAGAGGTCACACCACAGCAATTAGCCATCAAATTATTAGCAAATTTACCCAAACGTGGAATTTAAGAATGGCGAGAATTCAAAAGCACGAGCAAACAGAATTTTATAAGAATCAAAAAAATGGTTGTGAAAGATCACACCACAGCAATGAGCCTTCAAACTATTGGCAAATTTATCCAAGCGTTCAAGTGAAGAATGCTGAGAATACAAGAGAACGGGAAAGACACAGTTGGGTAAAATATTTTAGTAGTAAAAATAATAGGTCAATTTTTTCCAACGTGACTGACCTAATTGAACTATTCTGTTGCCCACTTTGGGCAAATAGTGAGTATTAAATTCAAGCAGACCAGCAGCTTCCAAGGAGGAAAATCACAACTGGGGTCAGTTATTTCCTTCGTTTCGCCCATCGCAGAACGTATCTGTTTTACAATTTGGGCAATAAAGAACCCCTTTGCATTAAATACTTTCAGTAGAATATGAAGACAGATGGGTAATAAACAGAAAGAAATGCCATGCAAATATATTTAAATGTGAAACGCACAGAATACCACAAAAATTTGAAAATGCGAAATCACAACTTACGCGGTATCAGAAATGAGGACTAGATCAGCAAGAGAATTTTCCTACTGTAGAAGCGCTAAAACTAGGTCTCAGCTAAAATGAGTGCCGCGCGCATTTATACGCTCGATATGATAAATCTAAAATGAAGTCAATGCTTTCCGGGTGTTTCAAAAGGCAGTTTACAGCATCAAAGTTGTATTATAACAATATATAGTTGATGAAGGGAAGCAAATTATAATTTCTGTGGTGCACCAACTCAAAAATGTGTTACAGATGACAACGATTGAGGATATCCAATGGCGACTCTAAAAGAGAGCATGGCTTATCCTTCCGAAGGTGATACGAGAGTACAGTGCCCTCTCGTTAAAACGCAAGCGGCATGAAAACTTCACGCAAACAGGCAGTGTTGATGCGAAAAAGTGAACATACACAAGTCTGTTCAGAGGGTCTCAAATCCCCCGTGCGCAAAAATATCTTCAATTTATCCGTGTCACCTACAAGTGTTAGCAATCTTTCACATTTGGAAGAGGATGACAATTTCCTAGATGATTTGACATTTGTCATGTGCAACGCAATGTGAGCAAACAAGACGTGATATCCCAAAAGTCTTATGATTGATCTCATTATCGGACCCTTTTTCTTTGCGGTGACCTGCAAGAGTTGTATCATCTGATCCTACAATTAACTGATTACCAAGTAGCAGTCTCTTGCAGCAAAATGGTGATTGGGCTCAGGATGTGAACATTGGATTGGCAAATACCGGTCCGATTCCTTGGCCCTCCAGATCCCCTTTTTGGGAGGTTATGCCAAGATATAACTTCGCCACATTTCTTTGAAAGACTTCAATGACTTAAAGCACAGAACTTCCGCTGCCATGCCACTATTGAGCAAGACATGTTACGACAAGTTTGGATGAAGTTAGAATATCGATTACATATTCTCATTCGCTGGACGGAACACAACTAATTATGAGTTTATGCACCATATGAAGCATAGTTTGTTTCATAGTTTCAAGGCACACTGTATAACAAAGTCTTAATGGTTGCTTTAGAAAGTTTATTTTAGAACGAGAGATGGCCGATTCAAGCACGATCAATAACAAAACAGAAGCCCTATTTCGGAGGTTCAAAAGGTTAGTATTGGACATACAACTGCAAATGGCAGAGGAATTTCTACGAAGGTGGTACCTGCTCATAGATCTAAGATGAGCTAGAGATTAAAAGCAAGCCCTATAAAAAAAGGAGAACAAGATGAATAGTTACCCTCACATACTAGTATGTATGATCTTCTGTAACAGACTCCATCCACGAACATAGCGAAGCTATCTGAATTGAAAATGTGGGATAAATGTGTTGTTCGTATCTTAACAACGCTAATGAATTTTTTTCAACGGACGCAGCGAAAAATCGTCATATCCAACACAAAAATTTTCAAACATTGAAGATTTAAAACATTTTAAAATGTAGATTTGAATATTAATACACAAAGGTCTAAGTTAATTTTAATAATATTCATTATAAAAGATATACGAGGATTGCTCAGAATATAGTATTCTGTTTTCTTGCTCATAATATAGAAACGTGAAATTTTGACTTCGCATTTCATGTAACTCTTAGTTCAATTCATAGTACGGTTGGTCGCTAGGCCGAAACAGCTAAAGCTTCAAGGTCTGGAGAAACTGCTTGTATATATGATCTAAAGCGCTTCTGGGCGTCCTGCCATGTTATTATTGGCCAATTTCGTCGCAACACAAGTCGAAATTTGCCCTTTAGCTTGTATCGCCGTCTCACCATTGATCACAAAACAGTTGGAGCGTTTTGAAGCTGAAGGGGAAGCCCTTTTGTCTGGGACCGCTTGAGATATTATACCTGGGTGCACCATTTTTAATTGAAGACAAAAGACAATCGATGGAATAGTATCATCCGCAACCTCCACGAAGAAAAGCAGTAAGACAACTCCTTCAGCTAGAAAACTCTTTTCGGACATTGATGGAATGATTTTTGTGGATGTGATGCCGAAGAGGACCAAACATTGTTTGGAAAAAAACTTATGCGGGACCAAAAAACACTATTCAGTCTAATTCACACTTTGGCAGCATCAATTTAGCGTTTTCTCTTAAAATAATTCTGAGGACGAAAAACATTACCGATAAAGCAAAACTGCCACACCATTCCATTTGAAATATTGAATCAAAATGGTGAACTAGGTGCTCGGGAGACTTGGTATCCTTTTTGCAATTAGTCCCCCAAAAAGACAAACTATTCCCCACTCCCCCTATTTCACAATTTCATGATTCAAAATGAACAAATGTTTTTATATCAAGCTGATTCATCGGGCATAAGAACAGGACTTCCACATGGTTCCCGTTCTGGAATCGATCATTTTTACAAAATAATTTCCTAAGGTCTTTAAAATTAAAATTACTCCGCTAAAGTCCCCCAAAAAAACAAATCAGTTGACGTTCGAAGAAAAACCGTAACTGATGAACGAAAACTTGATATAAATATCTGTTCATCATGAATCATGAAATTGTGAAATGGGGGCGGTAGTTGGTCTTTTTTGAGCTTTAAGGGACTAATTTTAATTTCAGAGACTTTAGGAGACCGCCTAATCTCCAAAGCGGGAACAAATTAGAAACCCTGCAGATGCTTACATCGACACCCTGCAAATAATTCGAGCAGCGTTTTCGCCTCATTAAGAATTTAAAAGAAATGTTGATCCACCCCAACAATGCATGCCTTCACATGAGACTGAAAACTAGCGAAACAATTGCAAAAAGTATTCCGTCAATTCAGCCTTGCCAAAAAAGCTTTGGCAAAATAGCCACGACAAAATGCCTCGCGCCAAAATAGCCCTTGTCAGAATAGCTCCGACAAAACACTCCATAAGGTAGTTCTAAATAAATAACCCAACTAAGAAGCCACCTAGAAGGATTTCCATATAATTGATAAACGTAAGTTTGGCACCATGCTTCAGGTGGTGGGTGTACTTTATCCAAGGTTGCATGTCAATTTTTGTTGCACGTTTTTGCTATTCATGCGTTGATCGAGATGTTTTAAACGGGCTATTTTGTCAAGCTATTTTGGTGCGAGTTTTTATGTCGGGGTAATTTTGACGGCTCGCTCTGATTTCCATATTTTCGGGCGACTTAGGGATGTACTCCGCAGACAAATTTTAATGAAGGCGTAGTGTGATGACGTGGCTGCGTAAACAGAACAACAGCTGATACAAACAAATTCTAGATGTTTATATAAATGTTTATGGTCATTAGTTTTTGAGCATTCCTCTTAAATGTACTTAAGATAATTAAAATAATGTAATATGCAAGGGATGATTTATCCCTGAGAGGATCACTGCCCATGTAGAATAATTCGTTAGAACCAAAACACAGGACTGATTCCTGGCTCGAAATACTTTTTTCCGGATGTTACTGAACAAAAAACTCACCTGACCACTTTGCAGAAAATGTCGTAGATTAGAAGCGTTTTTATTTGATGAGCTGTTAATTAATTTGAGCCAATTATGGGGTTCCAGGGATCCATCTAGCCATCCTCTTATTCCTGAACCTGCTAGGACCTGAAAATTAAAATATGTTTAGTTAAAAAGAAAACACAGTATTAAAGATCTGGTTTAACGGCGTTGTTTTTTATTTTTGCAATCATTTAAAATCAGAATTCAGATGTGCCTCCGTTTAAAATAATTTATAAATTTTTGAGCTAAATACTAATCAAGATCGAAATTCTTGAACGATGAAGTGAGGTCGCAAGAAAACATATAGGTAACATTTAATACGCGCTTAATCAGAACAGTGCTGATAAAAGAAGCATAATTACACAGTTGTACGGATACACATAACCAGAACGATAAAACTAGCTAGTTTATTTTCCTATACCAAAATATTTAGAAAATAAATAATTAGAATTATAAAGTTCCACATATGTTAATAAAACAATTTATTTACTAAAAACCAATTCTTATTAAATAAATGTATTATATCTACGCAACGTTGCGATATATTACAATCTTTATTTGTATACAGATATTGAATCGTTATGTAAAATTAACGAAAAACATAATCGAACGGTTAGAATATTTGGTTTTTTAAATTTACGATTAAAATAAATCTCTAGCAATTGCTGATTTATTAATGAATTTATTAGCTTAATTAACAAATTATTCTTCCAGAAGCTGATATTGTCGCTATCAAATTCTAGGATTATCCATGCCGGAGTATTAATTTTCCTACCGCGTAACGTCCGTAAAAGATTGTCCCTGGTGATCCCTAATTAAGCCCCAAAAACTAAGAAAAAGCCCGATCAAATAACATGGAAACTTGCCACAAGGTTGTGGGTTTCCAAATTTAAATAGAATGAAATAATTCAATAAAAAATCGATAGATACTGTTAGATTCACGTAATCATTTCATAAATTATCGCGAATATAACATAGAAAAATTAAATTAATTGTATACATTTTATTTTTCTAAAAATTTGTTATATTGTAAGGAATTAGCTAAGGGTAGATGTAAGTGAAATCTAGAA
>JAHWXV010247940.1:0-10029 GCA_024586415.1 Phrixothrix hirtus | reverse complement strand
CGCGCACGCACGCACGCACGCACGCACGCACACACACACACACATATATATGATTTATATCTTACTGGAAAATAAAATCCAGAATTCGGATATATTTAAAACTAAGGACAGAAATATCGATTAAAAGAACTGTTAGTTTACTGACGTCTCGGGACTAGGTTTGTCCCTTCATCACAGTCTGCAATCTTTAAGGATAATAATGAAATATTTTACAATATAAAATAGTTACATATGTATAAAGGAATTAACTTTAAATATATAAAACAGATAACATGAAATAGGTAAGTTTTTAAAAATCAAAACGATGTACAAATAAATAAACAGAATTGCTATACAACAGTAACTAGGGTCTAAGACAATTAAAACTAATACAAAAAATAAAATAAAATTATCGACAACTTGAGATTATAAAAATAAATTGAACGTAACTAGTTGTAGAAATACCTTTAAATTTAAATATTTATACAAGTGAACTGTCAGTTTTCCTATTGATACATTTACTGGAAAATTTAATACCTAAAGTTTCAAGAAATAATCTTTTGGTGTAATTATTTTCCTTAAATATAA
This sequence comes from Phrixothrix hirtus, assembly GCA_024586415.1. Taxonomy (NCBI): domain Eukaryota; kingdom Metazoa; phylum Arthropoda; class Insecta; order Coleoptera; family Phengodidae; genus Phrixothrix; species Phrixothrix hirtus. Next base: position 9,462 of record JAHWXV010247940.1, on the reverse strand, counting down.
TATCAACGAGATCAAAATCAATATTATGTCTGTTTTTATTAAAACGAATTGCTAAAACACAACCCTAAGGCTTTTTAGTAATGTCTAACTTGTGTTGAACAAGGCTATCTTTAAGCATTTGTCTAGTTTGGCCCAGGAAAAAGCACCATAGGTATTACATTTAATCCAACTAAATTGCTACAAAACAGATCTGTAGTAATATCTTTAATACTACAGGAAAATTTTTGTATAGGAAAACTGGAAGTATAAACAATCTTAATATTATTATTATTATTATTATAAATATATATATATATATATATATATATATATATAATTTAAACGCCTGGAATTGATTTAATAGTTGATCGCTAATATTTAAACTGTATACACTTGCGGAAACTTTTAAAATATACATCCATAAATGCCTTTGTGATGTATCTACCTAAATGGAACTATTTTGATAGTTGAATTTTATAAAGTAAAGTTACTGATAGGAGGTTGCCCAATATCTTTCAGTATGATGAACAAATAGAAACTTGCAGCATTCTGACTAAACAAGGGTGCGCTAATGCTGAAGTACTATCTTCAAAACTAATTTGTAACAAATATTTGACATAAAATCAAAGCACGCGTTGGCATTAACAATTCACTATGTATTTATTAAGAGGTTTGTATTTTATATCATAGTGATTAATTAAAAGCAGAGCGTTACAATAGAAAAAAACTGAATAAGTAATAAATAGCTTTATTTGTTACCAATATATGAGCGATTTATTTTATAACGATTATGTTAGAAATAATTATTTTAACATCGAAGTAAACCTTTATTTTAGAAATTCATACAGCGTAATGCTGTTAGTTTGGTATCGAATTTATGTTCTGGTTGAGATTAATAGCAGAGAGGTGATATATTTTCCAGTAAGTGATTTAAAGGATTTTAAAATCTTAAAAACCAGTTACGCTTGACCGTTTGTAATAACGATAACTTAGCAAATTGTACAATTGCAGTGTTGAATAGTACCGAATAAATTACGCACTCATATAAAGGTATTTAACAATTATTATTTGAGGAAAACAATTAACCCTCTTCAACCAACGAAATAAAAGTTAATTACTTAATTTTAAACTCTATATATAGTTTCGAGACGTATCAGGTAAATCCCATGTAAAATTTAAAATTATTGTTTCTATCTATAATATGCATTTTAAAAAAAGGTTTTTTAAACAAAAGCTGTTTGGAATATATAATCTGAATATTTCAAGCATAAAATCAGTACTAAACGTATTTTTTTTTAATAAAACTAAAATAACTTTGGACGGTTTATCTAAATACTACATCAAAAATATAATTGCGATGAACAAAATCAAACTTTACTTTTCATATAAAAGTTCATAGTATAATATCCCCAAAATAATTGATTTGCAGAATCAATACCAACAGTAGATAAAAAATAAAATGAAGATAAAGCAACTGCTGAAATTTTTTATTAAAATAGGTGAATTTCATACTGAAACAATAGTTACATAGGTGAAAATCAAGAAATAAGGAATTAGACTCGCTACTCAAACTAATCTCCATTTTTTTTCTATACAAAATTTCTATATACATATGCGAGTGCGACGATGTATATTGTTACATATATCGAAAATTTTTATTTTCAAATCCTCCAAAGACTCGATTGCTCCTTTCAACTTTTACAATTTATTCCTTATAGTAAACTACAAGAAAAAACAGAAAGTATTTAGATCTGCAGACTTTGGAGCCCAGAATATTGCACCATCTCTTGCAATCGAGTTATTGGGAAATATAAAGTTTAAATAATCTTTCACATCGTTGCTGTTTTGCACCGGGCAACCATCGTGAGGCTATCAAATTTGATCCTCTCCAGGTATCTATGCCATTTCATTTTGCAGTAACTCTAAATACCTTTCAGAATTTAAATTTCCTTTTATTCAAGTGGCACTAAGAATTTTATTCTTTAAAATACCCCTCGCACATTTACCTTTTGAGGATACTGCTGCGTGCGAGACGGAATAACAATATTCTGGTTTTCGGTAGATCAGTGTCGATGAAATTGTTTATTGTGCTCTAATATCATATAAAATATGCATTCATTGGTAAAGTAAACCAAGTAGGGAAAGCTTTCTTGTTCTGTTTACACTTTTCCTTAACGGTTTTGCAAAATTCATTGCTTGCTTCGGCGATAGTTGGTAATAATTGTTGATGGTTTTTAGTTTTGTGTGCTTTAAATTTATGTTTTTTCAGAATTCCTAGAACGCCTCTTTTAATACCAGACTCTGAAGCAATCTGCCTTATACTTATTGTTGGTTCTATAGCTATTATTGCTATAATATCAGTTTTATTCTGTTCGTTGAACTGCCTGCTATGTCTAAGAGAATGTTGAAAATTTACACAACCATTTTGTTCAAAGTTACGTATAACCCCCAAAATGGTCAATTGATTAGGAACTGGTGTATTTTCAAAGCTTAATCGAAGCAGTTCACAAATATGTCTTGCATATTGACCACTATAGCTCCATTTTGTGAGTTAAAATTTAATTAAATAAACGCTCATTTTGATCAGTGCATGTGTATAATTCACCTTCAATACTTCTAACTACTTTTGAATTCACGCAACGTTTGATATTAGCTTGCTCATGACAACTACTATTTTTGTTCACGTATTTATATAGTGTCCAAAGTTATTTAAGTTTTTCTTAATAGAAATCTACATTTAGTACTAAATATTGCGTTTAAGGTATTCCGAATTAAATTTTGAACTACCTTTTTCAAGACAGAACCTACAATTTCAAAATTTTATATGGGATTTACCTAAGATGCGTATCAAAACTATTTATATGGTATGTATATACAGGATTCGTCAGTGAAACGTGAAAATTTAAAGCAACTGTATCTACAAAAGTATTTATTTCAGCATTAATGTTTTTACAGTTTTCTGTTGAGTTAGAATTGTCATTACATTTTTAAAAATAATACTTGACAGGTCGGCACCATTTCGATCTACGTATTCTTGTAAGTAGGCTGAGATGGACGGGTTTTAGAACCTCCTCCTCCTTCCACTACTTGCGTCAAGGTTAAGTTACGCTAGGGTAAGTGTCCGGTCATATTCTATTGTAGGTCACGGATCAGCGTCCGGCCATATCCTTTTGCAGGTCAATGCCCCGTATATCTATTATGCAATCGCATTAACTTAAAATTAATAGCTATTAAACAAACACATTAAAACAAGAATAATTTATGAAAACTTTATCATGGACATAATATTCTTATATATTTAAATGTCATACAATATAAATATATTCCATGTATAAATAATGAATGCAATTACTGAAATTCTTTATGGCAGAATATAGTGTTAACCCAAGTAAACTTAATATTAATTATTATATGCCGAACGTTTTCATATACTTTATATATACACCTTCAGGGCAGTTATATTTGTGTTGATGTTGATAAAGAGCACCTTTATGTAAACAAAATGATGTTTTGTTTGTTGAACACCATGATAGTATTGTAAAAAATTATAAAAAGTCATGAAACAGCTTTATTGCACAGTAACTATGTTATTTATTAAAAAAATTATTATAACTATTCAACTTAATAATGGATTGTCGTCAATTAAAAGGTTATTGTCAAATTTAAAAGAAACTTTATAAAAATATTATACCATAAGAGGGTTTGAAAGAATAGAATTCCTTGTTTAAAACGTTTGAGCAATAAAATACCCTTAATTTGGTTTAAAATAAAATTATTTAATTAAACGTTAAATACAATAGTGAAAAAAATTTACGCTTGAGTACCCCATTGAAAATATCATAACTACACTTCAAAGAAACAGTTTCTTTTAAATTATATCTATTGTTATTTATTATATATTTATTATTACTATAAAAATTAAAGTTACAAACAATTTTGATACACTGAATATCTGTGATCGACGCATATGTGCATATTACATTTTCTGCAATCAATTTTAATTTTTTGTATGACTCTCTTGGATGTATGTTGCACCTCGCTTTTCTTGTCGGTTCTGGACCAGAAGATGTAGGAAGATGAGTACCGCTAAATTTTAAAATAACCTCTCTTAATTCACGGGGTAGGGGTCAAGTATCTCGTCGTATAATATGAGGTTTTACTTAACTCATTCCAAGCTGTTGCATTAAATCTCTTCTTTTTATTTCATTAACTTGCCCAAGTTTATCGTTACAATGGAGTATAAAAGTATCATCAACACCTGCTATTTAAAATAGCAAAAAAATTGCCATTGACCACCTACGAGTTCGACTGGAGACCGAACAATTAGAACAAATTTGGTTCAGTACGTCTATTTCTGCCTTTATTCGGTTATAATCGATGATCATTTCATGTTTACTATTTGTATCACTAAGTTTTTGATCATGATGCATAATAGAAAGGAATATAACAGCGCGAGATTACGAGGAACATAAGAGCGAATCGTTTTCTCCTCGTTATGTCCAAATAACGAAGATTTTACTGGGCACTTTCCATTTGGCTTGAATTCTTCTGTGGTTTATTTACTTTTAGGGTTCCTAGAACAGTTAAATTTTTGGTTCCCATTTGTTCACAAAGTTCAAGTGACACTAACCAATTACCTAGAGTGATATTTAGATTTATTCCTTGAATTTTTGGTTATTTTACGAAGACATCCTAAGTTGGAATTTCCAAATCATTATTGTTTATACCTTTATCCGTATTGCATAAATAAAAAGTTCGAGAGTCATAGTGTGCCCGACAGTATCCTATATTAACTAAATGTCATTATAGCTAAACTGCTGCGTGGTTTATACAAGTTAACTCTGCGATATTTTAAGTGAAACTGTTATCTATAAGCGGTGTGATAGAGGTTGGTTAAAGTAAAAGCATTTAGTCTTAGGCATGTACATGCGGAAGTCAGATCTACCTCGAAATTGTCACGTTACACCCTGGTGTACAGTTTTGATAATTAGATATAAAGTGATCCCATAAATCTCTAATTGTTACAAGCTTGTCGTGGGCTTTTCTTGGTTCTTTTGTATAGGCACAATCAAAACGTATACAGGATAAAATAAACAAAAACCTATGAAAACTCATAGTGTCACGAAGTACATCACGTACCATTCCATCATTAGCAAAAAGACCTTTAACATTTTCATGATTATAATTCATAATTTTAGATAAATACAACAATCCTAAAAAAGCTCTCAATTCAATCATGTCCAAAGGTTGTATAAATGCTGATTTTGGAACTCTCTAAATCTGTTTTCTATTTGACGTATCTTGAAATTTGTATTCATTAAAATTATTTGTAAAAAACTCTTCTCTAATAAACAATTGCCAAGCAGAATGTATGTCGCATGGATCGATGTTTTTTGCTTGATATTTAGTACTTGGAAAGTGAGTAACTAAATTATGAGCACGATCTTGGTAGCTCTAGGTGCTTTATTTATCCATTTGTAACAGCGCTTCTTTCCAAAGTAAAATCACTTTGTTCTGAATCAGATTCATCGACAATGCTCTGTATTGACGCGTCTGATATGGAATCATGATCACTTTGTATAAGTTCATCTGCGTTTGCAGTACTTTCCTTATCAGAATCAAAAAACCCAGCTTTCGCTAACTTTACAGGACAAGCGTTACTGTCCCAATTTTCAAACGATAAAAGTCGTTGTTTAAAGTTATAGAAAGTACAATTGTGTAAAATGATGTTAATCACTATGCACATCTTGTTGCATACTGAAATAAAATGTTTAAGATATTCCCTACCATTCACACATTGAGATTAAATCACTGAAACTTCCTCCACCTTTAGAGTAGGAGGACAAGCTTAACTACTAGCCCCACCATATAATAAATAAAATTTCAAGGAAAGCTGGTTTTAGCAAAACGTTTTTTTAGGTGTGAAATCACAAACCTATTACTACAAGTAAGTTATTTATAGTACTATATTATTATCTTATAATATATTTTTTGCAATGCAAAGTTTAAAAGATATCATTTAGAAAGCGAAGACAAAGGTGAATAAGGTAAACGAAGAGTAATATATTGAGAAGAATGAAGGACCTTTTATATTTTGCGAAAATCTATATTTTTTAAATAAAATTAAAAGCAGGTACGTTAGGGTTGCAATTTGTCCAGACAGTGCTTTCACCCCTGTTGTGAACATTGAAATATCATAGCTAAGTATTTTCAGACTAACAACGAGATCTGGACTCCAATAAAAATAGCATTAAGGTTAATATTTTTGGAAACAATAACATTCTTAAGATTGAAGACGTCTTTGATGGCATTCAATTACATTTAGGATAGAATGCGGTTATGGAATTACAATCTTTGTCTTCACTATTAGAACAAAGATTATCAGTATTGACTCTGCTAGAATGTAAATTTTTTTATGAAAATTTAATCAAAAGTAGCATAGAGTTATCAGAAGATCCACATGCGAATGCCCTAGCCATAATTGAACAGTGTAAATATTTGCGCCGTGGATGTGTTTCATTGACGTTAGAAATACTACATTATTTTCCACAGAAAATTGATAGAGATTCTAATCTTACAAAATCTTGTATTCGGTGTTTCTCCTAATCTTACGATAGAATAATGTTAGCAAGTAAAATACTATTTAATAATCATTTATATACAAGTTTGATGTTCTACGCTGCCGAACATTGGACGAAACCAGTAGAGAAACATTCAGCCGTTAAGAGATTGATTGAACAATTTGAGGCATTACAATATGATGCGGAACATGAATGCGTATATAGATATTGAGAATTTAGTCTAGAATATTATAAAACGTTGAGTAGAAGGTTCCAGAATGGTTACAATATTTGTGATAATTACACGGACGCTAAATCTTGTGATAAGTGTTTTACACAAGAACTCTGTAGTGCAGATTTAAAGGAATTTACACACGAATTTGCGCCATATTTCTCCGATGTTGAAGAGGATAATAGAGACGAAAGAGAGGAGTCTAGCGAAGAAGCTGTAAATGAAAAAAATAGCAATGGATTCAAAGGTAACATTTAACGAAAACAATAATCAAGTTCACTATATGATAACATGGTCATATGCTTAGAGCAAAGCACGGAAAGGGAATTGGGGAACAGTTTTATTAGATAAAGTACGTTTTAACAGAATAATCGAGCTATGTCGTGAGATACGTTCAACTATATTAAATAATAAGCAAAGATGTAGAATTTATCAGGAACGTTTTCGAGAATAGTAAACTTATATATTTCTAAATCATTATATATTATAAAATTATGTATTTAAATAAAGACTGTTATGCTTGTAGAGTTTTTTTATTTAAAAAAGTATCCCATTACATAAAGGTTATACAACTAATATACATTTGATAAAGCACAAATACAAGACGACTTGGAGTGGTAAAAACAAAATGTTCGCATATTTTGTAACGATGGTTGCTCTTCAAATTCAATCACCGGTATACTGATGAACTGTCCTATGTAGTCGGCCTTCTCATGTCCTTCAACATATCGCTGATTTGCGAGAATACCGATGCAACTAAAAATTACTTAAAATTGAACTGAGTACGCAAGTCGGTCATAAATCGCTGAAATTTTAGCGTGAATAGAGACCCAATGCCGATTTTGTGCTAACGTTCTCTTGAAAGATACAGCGTCATTATTCATGGGAGACAAAATATACCAATGTAAATCACAAACACGGACGCATCTCAGTTGGGCCAACGATTACAGAGTGAACGCACGGTCGATTCGCGCAAATACAGACGTTTTTAGAGTTCGGTTACAATAATTGGTACAACTTTTTTAAGAATATTAACATATTTCGTGATTCGTCATTGTTTTTGCTAAAGGTAAGTGTCTTTTTGGGTGTTATTTTTGTATACGCCTGTATTCTTGAATAAATAAGGTCAATTAATTATTATATCGTATTTTATACTGCCTTTATCTTACTACAGTCTATATTCACGAAAAATAAACGGATTTTACTTTGTCGTAATTAAGAAACGTCATTATCTTTAAAAAAATGTAAATGTTTTTGTTTCTTACTATGAAATGCGTCTGTGTTCAAGGAACTATGGGATAAAATTATTGAGTCAACGTTTTTACATCATATGCATTGATAATTAATATTCACATTAAATTATTTGTTTTAACCAATAAATACTTATTGGTGTACTTCAAGATGGCAGAAAGAATGTTATTTTTGGAAAAGTTGAAAGAAGCGGCCGGTAAAAAAATTGAAAATAAGGATCAGCGTGACATTTCAACTAGTATTGAATGAGAATGTACCTACCTACGATCTTTATTTATTTACAGTTTGATCTCAACGTTATTCATAAATATTCTTTCAAGCTATTTAATTATTACAACTATTTTTGGGCAGCAATATTAATAAAAACAATATGCCGTTATCGGCAAGAAGTTATGATGAAAATATAAAGAATAATATAAATTATATTAACACATCAGGTAATAGTAATTTTGCATGTGAACACAATAACTGTTTCTTACGTTTATTTATTCTGTAAAGAAATAAATGCTTATTAAATTTCATGTAACAATACAAATGAAAATAAGTTGATTTTACGACAAAGATTACTATCCATATCGTCTTTATCGTTATCATCGTGTTCAAGTTCATCTTGCTTCTCGTTTTTCTGTTTTAAATGTAATACAAGCAACTCTATAAATAGGGAAATAGAACAGCGTAATAAAGAACTCAGTAACATGAATAATTTAAATGATGAAGATCTCTATGGCCATAGCCAAAGAAAATAGGGTAATCACAGAGTCAGTAAATTATAATACGAAAGATAACACTGAAGTAGATCACAATTTACAAATTGAAAGTGAACCAAAAAGTATTGAATTGACCGATGTGTATGCTGAAAGTGAAGAAGATAAGCAAGGAAAATATTTCTCATCGGATGATGGTATCGCAGATCCTAATCATCACGTTGAAACTAATGATTTGTCGTGAGATTCAGATGAAAGAGTACAAAAGAATGTAGAAGAAAATATTTCACATGAAACTAACCAAAATTTAACACGAAAGAGGAAAGAGGAACCAGAACTTTGGAAAGCAAATGTAGCGAAACATTTACGAAATGCATGGAAAGAATATGTAGGCAAAAATGATAAACTTGTACGAGAAAGACGATTAGGACCAGAGTGTACGGAAAAGTGCAAACTAAAGTGTAACACTAAATTTGATGATAACACTCGATACCATATTTTCAATGCATATTAAAATTACCTGATTTGCAAAGTAAAATAGCTTTTGTAGCATTCAATATGTCCTCCATTGTTCCAACGTATCAATATAAAAAAGGAACAAGTCGAAATAACAATTCATCTTATTTGAGGAAAAATTCGTGTGTGGAAAAATTATTTCATGTCTACATTAGATGTATCTGACAGATTTATTCGAACAGTTACAGAAAAATCTAAAAATTATGTTGCAAACATTATT
>JAHWXV010247910.1:0-10259 GCA_024586415.1 Phrixothrix hirtus | reverse complement strand
TATGTATGAATACGCCGATGATAACGAAATTTATTTTAATTAACGTTCAGATCCTTTTACATAAAATCATTAACATTTATGTGTGGGTAGAATCACATCCACATTTGCTCATTATTATTAAGCCGTATGGCATCTTAAATAATTTATTTTGTTCCGTATGGCTACTATTTGACACTTTCAAATAAACCAATTAATCTTGTTAATTTAGTGTGTGTATTTTCTTTAATCTGAATCAGGCGTCTTTTCCGCTGTTTAGGACGTTGACTCAGTTTTGCAAGTTTAGCTGAACAGTAAACTTCGACTTACACTATTTTTGCAGGTCTAAGTTCACCGTTTGATTTTTTTTTAGAAAACAGCGTGGCGCATTTTTGAGATGTTGTTTGAAATTTTGGATTTAATCATAGCTACACTCACTAAATTGTTGGCAATAATTATTTGGGTTTAGCGAGTTGTCTATAATTAAAATGTTAGATATTCATGTTTATCTCTTTTTGTTGGAATTCAAAGCATAAATAGCTTAGCGAATTATTTAGACGATTTGGTAAAGTAAATCCGCCATCATCTTAAGGCACCTCGTGTACTAATTTTTATTAAGTTTCTTTTAAAAACGTTTCCACGAACGTCTATGTCGAACAGTTACGTATTGCGTTCAAGATAACATTTTAGAAGTTTATATACAGCACAACAAAATTGTATGTCGTTAATACAAACTTACACATATTAATACCATTTTAACCTAAAATATTGCCGGCCCCGATTATTGTAGTGGTTAGCATGTTTGCCTCTATATCCAAGAGACGCGGGTTTAAACCCGATCGAGGTCGGTAAATTTTTCAGCGAAGAAAAATTTAAAAAATATGCTTTCTTCTCGAATAAAGAACTAAAATCGCAGGTCCCGTGTCAATATGATGTTTAGCATGCTAAAGATCCCTACTGGCGGTGGAACTCCTCCAGATACGGTAAAATTCTAGTAGGCATTCCAAAATGATTATATGACAATTCTAGTGTAATAAACATGTTGTCTTTTAATTTGTAATTATTTATTACTCATTACATATTTAATTTCTTAAAGTACAATCGATATAGACTGGTTATATCTACATCTCTTATCGTTCTGTCTATTCTTATTCTAACTTATTCTAATTTAGGTCAGCTGTTGATGGCTTTCATATTGCTAAGTCAACAAGCAACTTATTGCATTATTAGTTGCCAAGTTTCATTGTGTTTTTATATTGAATATACAGCATGTGTATGTACAGTCTGTTTAATTATTAGCATCAACTTTATATTCCGTCACACTTGTCCAAGAGGGCCAAGGAAATTTCCGCATTCTCAAATCTCAGCCACAAAACAAACAAACAACAAACAGCATAAAATATTGATATATTTTCAAAAGTCGACACTTTTGTGATGAAGTAAATACATCTTCATCGAAGGCATGTCTAATTTAAATGAGTGCAATTGCCATTAGTAAATCTTTTAAAGTTTATTGTCGTTTAAGAATATACACAAAAATGTTATCAGTGAATTTTAAATTTCATAAACTTTATTGTTAACAATAGGTATTGCCAATAAGAAGGAAAAATGAAATGAACATAAAATCTGTTTTCATCTTATAAAATACAGCACTGCAAAAATGTCTGCATAAGGAAATTAAACTTAGTATAGAATTTTATAAAAATCATCAAACTTGCTTTACCGTTATATAATACCTGTGACGCCACTAAAATGTTTCATTACCACGCACCCATTTTATAAAAGCAAATAGTGGCTACGTTAGAAAAAATGTGATCTAATTCTAAAATTAAACAATTTCATCTACACTGGCTTAAGAAATAAAATAAACTATCTACAAAATTTCTTAAAATTTCACTAAATTACCATATAAAAGCTTAAATTCCAAAAATCAATTTTGGTTGAACATTTCAAGTATTTAAATTTATTGAAATATTCCTTAAACGTAGGGCGCATTAAAATTTTGTTATAGAAATATCATATAATTTACAATAAATTTCTCTTGGCAATAAAAACTGACTTCTAATTACCCGCGTCAGTACAAAATATTTGAGTAAAGATGGATACAGAATTTTATTAGTTCGTTTATAGTTGAACATGGTTATTATGTGTTTCATCTGTTTTTGTTATTTAAAAGATGTGAATTACTGTATCTAAAATACTTATTAGTTTTGCACTATGCAGCAAAATACACTGTTACAAAATAATTATAAAAATTTTAAGAACCAGTTGTATGTTTTTAAGATATTTCTTAGAGCCTGTGTAAACATTTGTATAACTATGCGATAATAACCTTCAACACGTTTACAGAACTTCTTTAATTACTAAATTATTTTATAAGCTGTATCCATGTTGTGCTTATAAATGTTGTGAGAAGGTGTTTGAAATATTCTTAAAGGGAAATATTGTTTTATAGCTTTCGTTGTTCTTTTAGTATTTATAAATCTATTAATTTCTAGTTGGGTTAGACCTATTCTTAGGTGTATTTGGTGTGCTGATTCTAAAATTGGCATCAATTTTACCCTGTTGGCTCTGGTTTTGGACGTACAGCACAATCATCTTATAATCCGATTCAACGTATCTGCTATTTTTAATACGTAGAAAATTTTTTTGTTTATACTGAGTGGCCCACCGAAAACGAGTCATGGCCGTTTTGGCCTTTGAAACTGAAATATGACAAAAACATTCGGACGTGTCGATTTTATTCTTTAGAGGAACAACTTTTCCGTTTAATTTAATTCATATCACTCCAACCCCTAAATGGCAATAAAAGTCACCCCAATAATTTTAAATAGCAATGTATGCAAAGAGCATATCACTTAAAGGTACACCAAATTTTCTTTATAATAGCGTTTTCTTTTTAAATCGAGTGATTAGTTTAGGAGAAAACACATTTACAGTTTATAAAAGTTTCAAATTTTGTATTACAATAAGTTTCCAACCGTATAAGATGTTCATGTTCTGTGGGTTGTGCTCAGTAATAAATCAAAATGCTAACCATAAATGTCGCGAACAATACGAGGTTTGGGGAAATAGTGGTGAAAGGAATGGGGGTGGGATATAAAATAATTAAAAATTCGACAATTTTAATTTTTTAAAGTTATGCCAGATTTTACAGGATTAGTGAAACAACGTTTTCTGAGTGTTTCTAAGTACCACCGGCATTAGCTTGAAATGGGCCAAGATTTGAGTTTGCATTATATTAATTTATAAAGTAATGTAAGCGGTAAATTACCAGTTTATGAATTTTATTTTGTTCATGTATGTTTGAAAATAATTTGTACGCAAAAGGAATCAGTTAAATTAATAAACAATTTGTTAAAAAAAAGGTAACTAGGTTTAAGTTGGTATCTGAGGTGACAATGCTAAATGTAAATATTACTAGAAATAAGTAATGGTGGGAAGAGTGTTATGGAAGAACGACAGTTAGTTAGAGTACGCGCGCAGACACTGGCGGGAAGTGCATTTGGAAGTGTATTACGCCATTTTGATAGTGGAAAAAAATTGCCTAAAAAGGTATATGTGTGGCTTTAATATTGAAATCGATATTATTGAGTGTAAAAATAGTGAACTTATACTTCACCAGTAGTGAAGAGTAAATCCTATAAATTTAGGAAATTGGTTAGTAACCTTGTATCGAAAAGGGCCGACGCCATCTTTTTAAATTTCAACAGCGAATCTTTTTTAGTGGAAAAAATCAAGGAGAAATTGAATGAATTTAATATTCAATTGGAAATCTGAGTGCCAATTATCCAACAATTAGACAAAATCCGGAAAAGCATCGATAATAAAAAATTATTCCAAACAAGGGAATTATCTGTACAGGTAAAATACGTTATTAAATAGTCATTGTAGGATTATTTAAAAGTCCAATGCAGATTAACAAAAATCTACGAGTCAAAGTAAAATTCTGAAAGTACCCGAACTTGAAAGCGTTGACGCAGGTGTTCGAGGCGTAACGGTAAATCCCCAATAAAAACAAGCCAGTGGCGTATTGTGGACAAAATTACGGAGCGTGAGTTGAAATAAAAAGTTATTTCATGGAACATTATTTTAATTTTGATTAGCTTTTAACATGTTTTCAATCTCTGAAAACAACCCACTTTAATTCATACTATTTTATATACAGTCAGTCAAAGAGAGAGGTGGGATTTTTTCGGAAATTATTTTGTACGGTTATAACAACTTCAGCAACTATATCTTGTTGGTAAAATGTTGCCTTAGTTATGGAATTTCGCCTTGGTATTTAATTTAGCCTTAGTAGTCGACTTTGGCCTTTGCGTTTATTATCGCCTTTGTGGCGGATCTTTGCATTAGTTGATAAACCTATTTACCTTTGTTTAGAATAAGTTGCGATTTGAATGTTGATGGTATGTTTGACCGTTGGTTCTGACATCAGTGTAATCTGTAAAGTGCCCTTAGTTATTTGAAGTAGTAGTAATAAAATTGAGAATTAACTTGATTTGTAATAAAGATATATTGATTTGTAATAAACTGAATTCTTTTGCTAAATAGTTCATTTTTTTGAGTCAATTAAGGTGTACAAAATATTTAAACTTGCAATATTCAGGCATTGATTGTTGAATTGAATACGACGAACTATACAGGCTCTGGAAGATTTATGGTTGTACCCTGTAGCAATGGAGTTATCTCATAACATGTCGGAACAAAGAACCTAAAAGTAAACGGTAAAGTATTTTCTTATGTATAAACATTATAATTTGGCGCACCAACGTGGACCGTTAGAGAACCCCAAACCATTACAGGTGTCAGCCCAATGTGGGGTCTTTAAAACCCAATAACACAGTACCGTTGCAGTTTTGGAACCAAGGTGGGGCTCGATAAACTTTGAAAACAGCAAAACTGTTACAAGCTTTACCCAAGGTATACCATGTGGAGGGGGCATGGTCGGATTTATACCTCGTATGTGTATTTGCGTGTTTCTGTGTGTGTATTATTTGATTAAATGTTCAAAATAGACTGCACCCACTTCTATGTAAACATGCAGCACTTGCTCAAAATGTCTTCGAACATTTTGAAGCATATCCTGGTTTATTTCGTTGCATGCATTTAGTGGCATCAATTTGTCCTATCGGCTTTAGCTTTGGAAGGACAGCACAGACATCTCATAGGCCGATTCAACGTATTTGCCTATTTTTAATACGAAGAAAAATTTCTTTTTATATAATAATTTATTATTATATAACTCGATTGCAATTGCACACCCTACCAGTTTGAAAAAGGAGTACAAGACGGTTTCTGTAACCCCAGAAAAGATCCAGTATTGTTCGTTGCGCCCAAATTAAAAGATTCATTTATTTAAGTTAATGAGGCAGCTAAAGGCTTATGCAACTGATTTCTAAAATAGAGCATACGAACACAAATATTTATTTGTTATGAGCTTTTTATGAACTCATAACTGTCAACTCTTGTTACTTTGGGGTACTTATTTAAAAAATACAAGTTATTGTTAAATTTTGTTCGTGAGTATTACCTGTTTCGTCTTTTCAACAATATAAACAATAGAGCATTTATGTAACATTAAATTTAACGACATACATTAACTAAAATAAAATGAAGAAAAAAACAACAATCTTAAATTAAATAATTATTTAGAAAAGGCACTATGATAAACCTTTATAAACAATTTTTGTTTGGAATTTCCACAAGTCACGGTGTTATATCCTTTCTATTTGGATTTGCCAATTGTGTAGGAAAATACTTTCAATTTTTAAATTTTGTTTTGGAAACAACTAAACAATAGATTTGAGAGAAGGTTTACAATAATCTAATTTCGAACACTTGCACTTTCATTTAATCCTCGAGTTAGTAATTTCGTTGTATACCAACTTATGCGCTTTGAATGGTTGAATTACATACGACGATTTTCGAAGTAAATTGATTGATTTGAATAAATAATTCTTATTAATTAATTATGACGTCTTGAGTTTTTAAGTACGCATGTAACTTGTACAATGCGAATTTTAATCGAAGTTTATTTCATAACTTGTAGCAGGCAAAAATTTCTTATTTACGACTGCAAAAATCTTAAACCATATATAGTCAATTGACATTCACTATGTATTGTAATTGTCTAAATTTTATCAAATTTTGGTAAATCTTATTTGGGCAATTATTTTCTTGAAAAGCCATTTTGAAAAGAATTTCTGCCACTATTTAAAATTACATAAACAGTACTTGCAAACGACAACTTTATTTGATCAATAATAAAGAGTCATTTATTGGAAAAAAATTCAATTTTTGTTGTAAAGCTACTACTATAGTTTCAACAATTCTTCTACTTGAGGATTTTCGTCAAGTGTTTCCATTTTCTTAAACAAATACGTTCTAAATAATACAGGGATAGTTTTTATTTGAACTGAAACAGTATAGCTTATAAATAATCTATTACATTTCGTGAATTATCGCTTATTTTTGATTATCCTATTTTACTTATGAACCTAATAGTTCGCGATATTGTTGCAGTGATGGAGCTAGGTTGAATGTCAAAACCATGCTTGATATAAAAACATAACCCAATTTTGAAAATCGCTTTATTTACATATACCATCTGCCTTTTAAATTCTAGAAATGTCATATACTTGTTGTGTGCAGCGCACTTCCACCACAAAAAAAGCCTAATGTTTCTTTAAGGGTATTACAGGTGCCACTTTTGTCCGTTACGAAATTAAACTAAACTGTCAATGTTTACGCCCTCTGTTATTAATGATCTAAAGGATGACAGTTTTCGCATCCTTAATTAACTGGATTGGTTAATTTATCTGGTCGATTTACTGGCATTTACTGGTCAGCTTTGTGAATGCGCGAGATCACTTTTACACACACACTAATCACACTTGGCTTGCAGCAAAAAAGACAAGTTTTCCTTGTTTGCAAGGCTTATATATGCTCGTTTTGGTTGCTAAGGTAACAGAACTTTGGTTTTCCTGTGCCCAATGAGACTTGTTCATATTAAAACACATCGTTTATCACTTTGCAAAAATTCGCTATTATTTGTTTGCGAGGCATCTTTCCCAGACTTCTTAATTATAATTTTTTTTACAACCTTCACTCAAGTTTGCTATAAAATTTTATATTTTATGGCAATTCTAATTTATCTTACCAGTAGTTCTATGAAACTAGAATTATTTAGGACTGGTTATGAGGAATTTAACAGTATGGACAACATCAATTGTTAATTTATATAGGCCTAAAAATGATCGACATTCTCCTTGATCAGCAAGATCCAATTATGCGTGCCTTTTATGTCAATGGGACAGCAATGTCAGAAACGACCGTTGGATGAACAAAAAATGGCATTCGAGAAAAGATATGGTGGTCGAAGTACAAAATGTTTTCAATGAGCTTGATAATTTTTCCATAATTGGATATATAACTATTAATGAATTAAAACAACTAGTCTTAATTCCAAAAAAAAACAATTGTAATTTTAGATGTTCAAATTTTTTATTGTTTAATTAAGTTGGTCAAACGTTTTCGCACTATTTACTGGGCATCCCCATGACTTTAATTTAAATACATTTTCTTAGTTGCTACATTAGGGCATTATTTTGTTGATAAATTAGTCATGGATTAAAATTTATCAAAAGATAAAATGGTAAAATAAGTTAATTAAATAAATAAATAAAAACACGAACACACCATTTTAACTTGTACAAGTACAACATTAAATAAAATTGTTAAATACATGTTAAAATATTTGTCACTTAAAATCATTAAAATGCTTTATAATATATTCTCATAGGTTTTAGTTTTTGTTAGTTTAGTGAAACCTTCTATTTATAGTTACTAACTCCTTATAAACAATGTAGTTATAGATTATTGATTTAGCTAGTTTTTAGAACAACCCCGATCGCAATGAGCTACTTGAACCTACACTTCTGCAAATCGATTTTGACTGGAATCTGTTATTTCTCAATTACAATTATTTTGGTAGTGATAATCCCTAATTAAGAGTTTACTTCACGGAATATTCGTTCCTTTACAAGACATTTGCACTATGATTAAGAAAATAGCTCAAAAGATGTTTACAATATTGGAAAACTAGTAGTTTTCAACGTAAACCAACTTACACTACGTAGAAGACACGAGGCTTAGGTGATAGTTTGCAAAAAAGCTACATATACCTTCCTCTAACAAAATATCCTAACATCTTCGTAAATCTTTTTGTTCCTTCCTTATTTATAATTTTTAAAATTCTATCTATGTTGTCAATAGAATTTAATAAGTTGCCTTGATTTTATTTTCTCAAAAAATAATTCACAGACTTCATACGGTATATGCACACTAGTTTAATTTAATTATTTATATCTTAAATCCATAGAAGAATTAAAGTTAACCAAAAATATATGTAAAGGGATCCGTTCTAAAATTTTGGATAGTAGTTAGCTATTTGTTTGTGAAGTCATCCCCAAAAAATTAGTTTTTATTAATGAAGTTATTAATCGGAATGTTTTTTACTTATAATTGGTAACCTAATGAGAACATTATCAAGCATTTCTTCTTTTTACAGAATTAAATTAAAATTCTCAACAGAAGAACTCCTTCCTTAATAAACACAAAATAAATTTCTTAACATGCGTTTTGTGGTTTAATCTTACACCATTGTAATAAACAGTATCACACTTTGCTACCGTAACAACAATTGCACTATAAAAAAATCGTTGTAAAGTTCTCACTGGGTTACCAATTATAAGAGCGAAAACGTTCAGATTAATAATTACATTAATAATAACTAGGTACTAACACTACAGTCGTTATTCATTACCACCAATAATAACTTAAAATATTTCATTTCTTGGGGAAGACTTCGCAACAAATAATTAATTAAAAACATAGTTTATTTAAATTGGAAAATAATCCATGTAGTAAAGTAGCGGTAGGAAACAACAAAAGGATTTTCAGGGTGTATTTAATTCGAAAACTAGGAAAGTTAGTAGGCAACGGTTGAAACTTTGTTTTTTTTTGGTAATTGACAACAGAGTTTTCTAAATGCTGAAGTTCAACTTTTCTACATTTGTAGAATTACACTACACACAATGAGTGAATGTTACGGTACACATTTCAAGAAGTTTATAACTAGATCGATTTAAAAGTAAATGTTTAGTTACAGAAGTGCTACCATTCAAAGTTAGGTGATCGGAATCCTTTGAAAGATACAACTACGATGATGTCTCCAGTGAATAAACTAACTTTCTCATTCGTCATCATTGAAAGGCAAATATTCGTTATAGACGAATATCTCAACTAGGATAATAGAAATAAATATTTCGCTATTTCTATTTTGCAACAATAGTTATTGTAATTTTTAATCTCGGCCGATATGTTTCAAAAATTCAATTTGATTAGGTGATGTTCCGTGCAAATGTCTTAGACAGTATCAAAAAATGTTTCAGTAACCCATTATCAAGGTGTTTAATTCTGGCGACTCATTTTGAAGGCTCATATTTCTAAAACTACCCAACCAATTTGTATCAAACGAACAATATTTTTAAAGTCAATTTGTGTTTCTATATGCAATGTAATATAAAATTTTTCGAAATACACA
Organism: Phrixothrix hirtus; assembly: GCA_024586415.1. Taxonomy (NCBI): domain Eukaryota; kingdom Metazoa; phylum Arthropoda; class Insecta; order Coleoptera; family Phengodidae; genus Phrixothrix; species Phrixothrix hirtus. The sequence continues at coordinate 676 of JAHWXV010247910.1, read as the reverse complement.
TTTATTTTTAGGGCAAAGAATATCCGAAAAAATGTGGTTTATAACTCGTATTTTACGAACTGCGGTAGTCAAGAATTTATTACTAAAAGGTATCCGTGTAAAAACAGACATACTTCAATATATCAAAGAGTGGACCTAATCCAGGTTTACTGTTATTTTGTTAATTAATAATAAAGCTATAATAATAGAAAATAGTGCTGTACTCCAGCTCCCGTATTTGGAGATATCCTTCACAAAAATATACTGCGTATTGTAACAAAACAACCTGTCACATAACAATAAAATGATTACCGAAAATGATGAATTTTAAAGCCTGCATTAATCAAAATGGCGCACGAGAAAACGACTGCTGAGAACATAGCGAACAGTTCTACGGCACGGTAGGTACTATATACACATATGCGTATACCATGCTATTGATACTGAATTGCGGTTCAACATAATCATTGCGTCTTTCTTGGATTAGTATCCATGTTAATAGTTTAACATTTGCAATTAAAATTAAGAATAGCACAACCACAAGTATATATTTACCCAGTATTATTACATAGTTATTATTAAATAATATCAATTTATCACATAATTAAAAAAAAACATTAATTTTGTGCCATATATATATATACATATATATATATATATATATATATATATATATATATATATATATATATATATA
>JAHWXV010247903.1:0-10215 GCA_024586415.1 Phrixothrix hirtus | reverse complement strand
GTGTGCATGCAGTGGTTGTGAAGGTGGAGGTTTGTTAGTGGTTTTGCCTACCCCGGTAAGGGAATGACGTGATGGGTAGTAGTAGTAGTAGTAGTAGTAAAAAACGAAGTAGATGTATTATAGAAGAAATATTCTATTTTGTTTCTATACAAAGTTATTATCAATCAAAATGGTAGCGTGATTTTTACCCCGCCTTATAGGGGAAAGGGGGGCAAAATGAGGATGCTAAGGTTTTACTTGCTAGTTTTGCTAATGAAACCATAATTAGCACTTACCTGTAATATATATTATAAACCTTTACTTACAGTATTATTTGCAACAGGCATATGTCTTCTTAGAATAAGTGCATGCTCAGGAAAAAAATCTTTCTCTAACTCATCATGTCTCATTTTGCCCTATGCATGGGGTAAAAAGCATGTTTTGGATTTTTACATGCAAGAATTATGTACTATAATTAGCTAAGATACATTCAAGATGATTTTATAATATGCTATAGCTTGTTGTTGAGCTTCAAGCTACTTCATTGATATATTAAAATGTTAAGAATAAAACTATTTACACAGTTATTCTCTTTATTAAACTTTTATTCGTACTATTTTAATTTTCATTGCTATTGCAAACTGACAAATTAAATAACATTAAGTGTAGGATGAATATCAATAAATTTGCTCTTCGTAATATTTCAAAGATATAAATATTAATACCCCATAACAGTAAAATCAATACAATACGTTTCAAATTTTATATTGTGGCTTTATACATATAAAATTTTGTGATAATACATAAAGATTTGACAAATAATATCACTAACTCACTTTTCATCAAATATTGTGTTATCCTAAATAACATAATAGATAGTTTAAACATTTTACACGTTACTAACTTGTAAATTTTATTAAAATTATCACAAAAACGTTTAATTATTTAGAAACAATATGTACAAAATCCTCAATTCTGTTATAAAAGATATTTTATAAAAGAAAGAGAAAATGCGAGATCTAATAACGCTAATTTCTATGACTAGTAACACACAAAACGCATTAATTGATAATATTATATTTCGTACTAAGAAAACAGCGCGCTTTTTACAATAACGATGAAAAACAAAATTTTTGCAGGCTACAGCTTCAGAAATTAGTTGTTAATGTAAAATAAAAGGATAATCTACAAACGGAACACAAATAATAAAATGTAAATCTTTTTAAAGCAATTAGGAATTTGAATTTCATTTTGTAAATTTTATAAAATATAAAAGCATTTCAATATAAGTTAAATCAACATACTATGTAAGAAAATGTCGAACAAAACTCCATAAATGAAGGAACTTAAATTAAATTTTTATTACTCCAATATATACAGAAAGCGCTAAAATATTATTCGAATCCAATCAATACACATGAACCTTTCACAAGAAATGTATCAATTAATTTCGAGAAAATTGCATTTAGTTTCCATCTGAAGAGGTTCCTTCCACACGAACTTCCGATAAGAAATTTATTAGGTCAAAGGTTATTTTAAAATTTATTCATCCTAAATGGGATTAAGATAAGAACTTATGAGAACTTAATACTGTAAACAATTCTGAACTAGAATGTTTGCGGAATGCTTCAATTGTAGGACACTAATTAATTTTGGATATCTGTTAATTGAATTGCCACAATTCTATGCACTGGTGCATTTTCCTGATCGATAATGACTGAGGTTTATGTGGTTCCCGTGTTCGTAATTAAGTGTCAAAACATAGACATTTAGATAGAGCTTCATCGCCATTGTATATTTAATAATATATAACCATAAGATGAAAAAAATATTATTTAGAAAAATTTTGTTATTTAAATATTTTTCATTACAAATTATAACAGACATTCAAATCTACCAAGTGAATTTTAAAAACTTATTTTGAAAGTTTTGTTTTATAAATTTCATTTTAAGGAATTTTTAAAAAATTTTTTTTAAAAACTTTCATTTTTATTATATTTAAAGCAACTTGTTAAATATTTAAATCGCAATGATTTAAATTGTATCTTAAAGGAATCAGTAAGGAATCACCAGGACCATTAGCAATCTCCGATACACCGTTCTGAACCTACTCATCACGACAAGCAACCCCAGCTGCTAAAATATAAATTAGTTTTATTCAACCTGCGAATCAAAAGATATACTTTTAAATGTTACAATACAGAAATGGGTCAATTCATTTAGTGATGTTTGGCTTAACAAAAAATAACGGTAGGCAAGTACTATATCAACAATAACCTTGATATCATCAAGACTAAATAAATTACCTTAAGTTAGTAAGAAACATCCAATGCTAACAAATTGACAACAATAGAAGGTCAAGCCAGGCCACCTTTAAATACCTATAATAAAGTAACTTCGACAAAAAGATAATGAAGAAAATTCAACGTGCTCTGAAGTAAATACATATACTTGTATATTAAACACTACCGATAATGTAAATGCTTAATAAAGTTAATTATAATAAATAAATAATTCTTATCAAAACTATCCCGCGAGAACTTTTGGTATTATAGGTATTCAAATCTATTAAATGCAGAGAAGAGACTGCGCAGTTTTGTATCAGTTTAAGTAACAAATAATTGAATTGAAATGTGCAAAATTTAGTAAGTGTTATAAGTGTTAATGAAAGATAATTTAAGTAATATATCGCAATAAACATCGTTCACCTTTCATGATCAATAATTGACTAAAAGTAGAACAAATTGGAAATGCGTTAGATAATTCCAATCAGGCAACAAGGACATCTGGATACGTTAACATTGTTGAAAAGATTTAAAAAAGATACCAATGTAAATTCAATCCTGGTCGTTAATTAATGTCGATGTCATATCCACTGTTTCAATGAAGATACTCCATACTAGTAATCGAAGTTACCAATTAAACGTTAGACTTTCAATGGGAGATTTCATAATTGAATTGAAACTGCATTGTAGAATCGAATGATCGATAATGGAAACTCAGTTGGCCAAATATATAAAAAAACTTCTAAAAGAAATAACTGTAAATAACGCAAATGAATTAGTAGGTTTTTACAATTAATGCAAACGTTTGAACATCGGATACAAGCGTCCTAAACAAAATACACGATTAAAACAAAAATCAAGTATCAAGGTATCATCAATATAAGGTGAGTAGCCCCGTTTTGTCCTATCACAAGCGTACAAAAGGTGTAAATGATATTTGAATATAGGGAAATTGGTTGAGACATTTTGTCCAGTTTTAACTTAAACTAACTTCTATCGAAAGGGAAAATTCTCTTTTCTACGGGGTGTCTCAGAAAAAATGATAAATATAATGTTATCTTCAATGAAAGTACATTTATTGTTAAACACAATTGGAACATCTAATGTAACTCCGAAAAAATGAAAAACTTTTATTCAATTCCTTTTACAAATTCCATTAAATCTGGACGTCAGATTTCCTAATTTCTAATCACATTCGTTGTTTTCACCCTGCCCTAATTTAATTAATATTTATTTATTTAAAATGATAGCTGGCTTATGGTTTAACCGATTTTACTTTTAGGACAAACAAGAGCGTTCAGGGCGAACTAAACTGTCAAGCTTTTTCAATAAAGTATTATACCGGTATCTTTTATAATATTTACTTTACATTGTGTGTTGCGAAACTTTGTGTAATTAATCAAAAATTATAAAAAATTTAGTTTCTGCGACTTTTATTTAAAGCAAAAATCATCCCATTTAAATATAAAAAAGACTTCAAATATATAAAAATTCAAATATAGGAAAGGACGATTCTTATTCTAATAATTAAATTGCTCTGGTAAATACAAAGGAATTCTGTGTTTACTTATTTCAAATTTATAATAATGAGGTTTACAAGTATTTGGTTGTATCTTCCGTCAGCTAGTTGTAAAAAAACTAGTTTTGCCATCTTAAAATATGTGAATCAACATCTGCATGGAAAAAATTTTGAAAATGGCTTAAATGCGTATTAGGTTGATTAAAATATTTAATTACACTTGCTTAACTTTTCAAACTTCTTCACGCTCTAATAATCGAAGTTTGCCAAACTTTATAAGTAAATTAAATTACTTGTAACTTGTATGAAAGTAATATATTTGAGATTATTAATAACTTGTATTAACAATTCTCTTCGTTCTATTTATTTACATCTGGTACTAAATAAATTAGAATTCTTAGATAATTAATAACTTGTACTTATTTTATCAATATTTTGGCCAATTACTACTTTTTGATGGTCAGCGGTGTCGTTCCACTACCCTTTCAACGTGTGAACCCTCATGGAGGTTTGTATAACTGTGCACCGTGCGCGTTGCGTGTGGGCGTTGCGCGTGCGCGTGCGCGTGTGCGTGTGCGTGCGCGTGTGCGTGCGCGTGTGCGTGTGCGTGTGCGTGTGTGTGTGTGTGTGTGTATGTATGTGTGTGTGTGTGTGTGTGTGTGTGACAAATAATGGTAGGGCCATCTATTGTTTATATTAGGAGGTATTTTAATATAAATAAAAGATTCCTCCATGAATTTTAAAAATTAATTCGGCACAAGTGAAAAGCCATGAAACTGTAAATATGAACAATTCTAAGGCTTCTCGTCAAAAGATTTTTAACCTAACTAAATAGGTAAAAATATAGAAAGTTGCATTTCCAAACAGCGTGACACCGCACCAGCAGACCAATGGTTTCGCCTTAGTGAAGCTCATCAGTGCCGGGTGGCTGGACACGCTGGTTGAAAATGCGAAACTTCCTTTTAAACACATAAACCTGTGTGGGTGTCGATGAAAAATAATGACAGACATTTTTTGTTTATATTAGGAGGTATTTTAATATAAATAAAAGATTATTTTGGCGAGAAGCCTTAGAATTGTTCATATTTGCAGTTGAACGGCTTTTCACTTGTGGCGAATTAATTTTTAAAATTCATGCCATTTTTAAAAGGACCTTTTATTTATTTTATTTATAATAAATACCTCCTAATATAAACAATAGATGGCTCTGCCATTATTTGTCATCGACACCCACACAGGTTTATGTGTTTAAAAGGAAGTTTTGCATTTTAAATCAGCGTGTCCAACCACCCAGCACTGATGATCCCCATTAGGGTGAAACCATTGGTTTGCTGGTGCTGTGTCACGCTGTTTGAAATTGCAACTTTCTATATTTCTACCTATTTAGTTAGGTTAAAAATCTTTTGGTGAGAAGCCTTGGAATTGTTCATATTTGCAGTTTCACGGCTTTTCACTTCTGCAGAATTAATTTTTACAATTCGTGCCATTTTTAGGAGGAATCTGTTATTTTTAGGTATTTTCCGAATTTTTCGTTTTTGCGAACTTCTCGAAATTGGTTCTAACGATTTTTTTAAACTTATTGCATTTCTTAGCCATTTAATAAACCTTTTATATAGATTAGGTCATTTCTCAGAAACATTTCCGTAAATTGTGTAACCGAAAGTATCTTTACCATTAACTCTAAATAAAATAACTATGAAATTAAAAGTCCTAGTTGAATGAAAATTTAACTTGTGGTCATAACTGCCTTTGTATACCAAATCAAGAATTTGACCAAAATCTAATAACCGGAAGTTCCAATTTATTTCTGTAATTTTTACATGTTTTCCGAATTCCCTGTTTCACGATTTTCTTGAAATCGGCTCTAACGATTTTTTTTAAACCTAAGATATTTCGTAGCTACCTAATTTAGTTTTGTATTAACCAAGGGGTTTCTCTGATAAATCTTTAAAAATCGAATAACCGGAAGTACTTGAAGTATTAGTTATGAATAACATATCTCAAAAACAAATCAGCATATGTAAATAGAAAACCATATTTAAGCTTTTTGTCCTCTGTTCATGAGATGACAAGGATTTAGTTAATATCTAATAACCGGAAGCGCTACTTTATTCTTGAGATTTTTAAGTTTTTTTTGCGATTTTCTTGAAAACGTCTTTAACAATTGTTATAAAACTTGCTACGGTTCTCATGTCTTTGATATACTTTTACTTGAACTTGGCGGTTTTGCTAAAAAGATCCGATAAAGCGAGTTATCAGAGAAAATTTCTGGAGTTAAGCAGATTTTGCGGGTCCAGTAACTTGGATGGGTGACCGTTAGAATTATCGTTCCCAAGCTAAACGTAAATGATATTTTTTACCATTTGTGGACATTTTCATATTTGTATATCTATGTGCGTAAGAGAAAGTAGTGTGTTGTCTCACACCAGGTTTTTAGTAAAATAACTGGCAACGTTTACTCGAAAAAGTACTCTAATAGTAAAGGTAACATGATATTTTGTCAACAAAACAGTCATATTTATGTTTTTAAATACGTTTCACGATAAAGGATATTACAGATTTGTATCCATGATTGGATTTTACGCGAAAATTTACAAAAATTTTTTTTTACGTTAGATTAAAAATTCCTACAGATTTATGTTCACAAAGGGCTTGGGTACACGAGTGTTAAATAATGCTTGTTACATCTCGAGCACTCTGTATATTGAGAATTTAAATCGCTTTAGTTTCGTGCCATGATTTAATATCCATCATGACTGCTCGATTCTCTTTCATTTCATGATGACAACATAAAATTTTAAAGAATTTGTATATAAAAATTTTTTATTTAAACTGTGATTAAATGGTTAATCCCAATAACCGTGTTAAGTAGGATAGCATATAAAACACATGCTTTTCTATTTTTTTAATTGTTAGTATTAATCTGCAAATGATAGTATTGTCAGTACAACTACCGGGAATTTTAAGACGGCATCGTGCTAATGATGCAAAATGTTGACTTGACAGAAAATATTAAAATTTGATAAAATTATCAGTTATCCATAGTTTATTCGCCAACGCAAAAACAAGGTTTGAAACGAAATGCATTAATTTGTTCTTTAAGTTGTGTCGAAATTTGGTTTTAATAGTTGGAGACAATTTTTTATAAAAGCATTTATATTATACTACGGTTCACATTCAAATCCATATCCCATTGCGATAATGAGTGTTAAGAATATTTTTGCGACGTTATGTAAAGTATCGTTATCGTCATATAGCTTACGTAACTTTTTTTTGGCTGTTATCAGCCCAATTGGATGAATTTTTATTTATTTTGGACAAAACTGATCAATTAACATATATAATAGGAAATTAATGTTTACATTGTTTAAAGGCAGATTCCAGAAGAATTTAAAAAACAAAACATTCTAATTAATCCTTTGACGAAGATCATCAAAATAAACTATAACAAACAAATGCTTATAGGTAAAATTTTAAAAAAAGAAATTATGTCAATTTATATTTACTTTTGATTGTTATCACAAAAATTGATAATTATGTTATTTTTCTTTTGAATCGCCCTGTGATCCCGTTAATTTCCATTTAATTTTTAAGTGTTTAATGCTTCTATTGCTAATTAAAGAACTTTAAAGTTAAAGTGTGCTTTGAATATTTCGTTTTCTATTTTATTTCTTTAGTTGAAATTTATAAGGAAATTTCACAATGTTCCAAACTGCTTAGTTAAGAAATTATTGTTTCAGTATTCTCGTATACGAATTTCTGGAGTTTTTATAGCTAAAAATAGTTTTACTTATGTAGAATGCTTAACTGTGTAATAAAACACTGTAATAATGTAGAGAGGTATTATAAAGATTGAAAAGGAAATATTATGTTTTAAAATCCCTTGAAATTTTATATGGCGCAGTTGCCTGAAAAGTTTTCTCCTCCTGAAGTGAAGGCGCGGGAGTTAGTTTAAATCCATATTTTGAAATCTTGCCCTCAGTATTAAGTTGATTGTTACATAACATTCATTTTGAAAATATTGGATGACGATGGACATTTTAGAGGCAGTTAGGATTATCAGGCGAAGTAGTGCTCTAATAGTTCGAAAGAATTACTGATATACATATTTATGTTTAATAATAAGTAATACTTATGGTGGCAAATAATTAAAATATGCTTTTTAGATATGTCACACATTAAAACACATATCCAAAAATGACATATACAAACTTAAGCCAATTATATTTGGTATATAATTGTTTCAAACCTTATTCATCATAGAAACAAATTTAATCATGAAGGAAGTTGTGAACTACAATGTATTTTATTTTATACTTCAAAGGGCTGGTTTAATGACAAATCTGAACTTTTAAACCTTAATTTTTACAGCAGCGTCCATTTATATAATTATAAATAAAATATTTCCTAATACTGGCGATGTATAGGGAAAAAATAAAGGGGCTGAGAGTGTATGCAGTATCTTTAATGATATTTTACAAAAACGATAATACTGTGTGATAGCTCTTAAAAATATCGAGACTTTCATACAGGTTGGAATTTGATCCTTTATACGTATCCAAAATTTATCAAAATCGGAGAAGGAACCGGAAAACTTTTCTTTGTCAAAAGTAAAACTTATACACAATGAATCCCTTAAAATTGCTCGCCGTGCATTCCTGGACTTGAAGCTGCCGCTTCCTCCAGTTACTATATAATCCGGCACAGTCTGTAAATAAGGTAAATAACTAAGAAAAATTTTCCAACTCTACAAACTCAATTCGTATACGTAAGTTGTCAAGTTCAAATTGTAACGAAAATTGTGTTTAAAAGAGTTAAAATGTTTTTTCTAAATTTTGCAACCATCTGTTGCACAGCTTAATGTCACTTATTTATGACACACACTGTATATCTTGTTATAGTTAAATTTTTAATAAAGTGTAGTGACTTTGTAGATTGGATATGAGTTTTAACTTAATAAAGTAGAAATCATTGTTTTCCAAATTTTACTTTCTCTTACTCTTTATAAAATATAGCATAGGGCAGCGTTTCTTAAACTTTTTGAAACGATGAACCCCTTTTTAATGACCACTTTTATCGTGCAACCTCTGGTTTGTTTCAACAGTATGTTTTTTATGCAATATGCAATACCCGTAAGTTTCGCGGAAAGCTTGCATGATCCCAATGAAACCCCTGAGTGATCTCAACGGAATCCAAGAATTCTATGCAGCACAGTTTAAGAAATGTTAGTATAGCGGAAATCCCGTTTTTGATCAAAATTTTTAGCCAAAACACACGTTTTCGGATTCCCTGAGTATGAAAATGATGTTTGTGGAAATATGAAGTTATGTGTGTGTGTGTGTGTGTGTGTGTGGGCGTGCACATGTGTTCGCTTCCGTACGTGCGTGCGTGGGTGCATGCATGATTGCATATGTGCTGCGCAAGTGTATGTGAATAGTCAACATATCTTGAAAACTAAACGTTGTAGATAAGTGAAACGTTGTATTTAACTGCATTACCTTTCTGACAAGCCCTAGTAAGAATTTAGTTAAATTCAAATGACCGGAAGTGCCACTTTATGAGTACGATTGTTAGGTTTTTGCGATTTTCTCGAAAACGAATGCAACGTTATTTTCAAACTTGCCACATTGCTTACGCCGATAATTCTCTTTACGCGAACTAATCGATTTCTCTAAGAAAATTTGTTGAAGCTAGCTATTGAGGAAAACCTCCGGAGTTGAGCAACGCTTAATGTGTCCAATAATTCTGATTGGTGACCCCAATAACATCTTAATTTTTTGTTTATATTATTTGGGTACCTATAATACGTAAGAGAAAGTTATGAATTGTCTTACATCAGATTTTTAATAAAAATATGAAATATCAATGTCCTATAAATAGTTATCTATTATTAATATTACATTTTGACTGTTATATTGCTTAAAAAAATTATTACAAGGGCCAAAGATCGTTACGCAAGATTTTGTTAAGTGGTGGACACGCGCATTTTTAAATAAATTTTATTACACGTGATATTATAATTTACTATTTATAATGATTCGATTCAATAATTTCTTATGATATTATGGCAATGCATTGAATAAATAAAGAAATGAGTTCATTGATCAGAGTATCCACTTAAACACGAAAAAAATTTGACACTTTCAAGGTAAATTCTTTAAAAGTCCTGGCTAAAGGAACTATTTTTACTTTCTCTTACGTATATGAAATATAGTAGAGAAAGTCATGCTTTCGGTCAAAATTTTCGATGTCCAGTTTTTAAAAGAAACACATGTTTTCAGATCCCCTGAATCCGAAAAACATGGTTTTAGAAATTGGTTTGGGTGTGTACGCGTGTCAGCGGCGGTTCCTTAATAAGTGCACATGAGCACGTGAACTCCCAAATAAATACGCATTTACGCATTAAAAAAACGAAAACATTTATTATTCTAT
>JAHWXV010247832.1:0-12326 GCA_024586415.1 Phrixothrix hirtus | reverse complement strand
TTAACATTTCCGATCATAATAAACAAAGCGCAGCCATATTTAAAGACCTCTGGCGTTAGGAAATCGATTCAATCGATAAGTACATCAAAATTGCATTGACTCGCTTTCTGTTAGTTAAAATATTTAAAAATAGTCAATTACTAGCTTTCTTAAAAAGGTTCTTAACAAAACTAAAGTCAAATATTGTAGAATTTTCTTTAATATATTAAATAGATTATTGTCAAATTACAATGACTTGTCATTAAAGGTGTAAATATATATATATACAAACATATGAATAAATTATGTCACAAAAGTAACCTAATTACTATTCACAGAAATTAGTACAAAACAGTTCGAAATAAAACTGTAAAAATACAGTTACGTAAAATTAACAAATATGCAAATATTTAACATTTGACAAGTTAGTTGTAAATGGTGTAAAACAAATAATTGTACAGAGTGCTTAAGGGCATAATTTCAAATTAGTGAACAGTTTAAAAGTGTACACTAAACCTCGAAAAGTATAGGAAATACAATAAGCTTATATCTACGATTAAAGTTAAAATTCAGAGTATTAATCATGCTGAATAAATAATGGTCATGACCACAGGTATAATTGTACAAAGTGCAACCAAATAAGAATAACGACTATTCTTAAACCGAAACAGTTTATAAACTGCAGTTCACATCCTGAAGCCGCCTTGTATATAATTTTAAAATTGTAAATATCTATAATAAGTTTTAGTAAGTTATTGCCGCAGCTACATATTTGACGCAGCCAAGCAAGCCGTCCTGGGCCTTCTCCGACTATTGAGCTAAACTCGAGGTATATGTTAAGCTAGTTCAGCCCCAGCTGAGCACCTTACAAGCAGTCATGGCAAATTCACGCTTAGAAATTGACAATATAACACAATCAAGTCTCTTGGGGCATTATATGTCAACCAATTACGTTATTTTTAAGTATTCCAGGCCATAAGCTTATCGGCCATCGTCTTTGACGTACGAGTAAAAGACACTTTGCGCCGCGCCGCCACACATGGAAAAACAGCTTATTTACGACGCCTAAAATCAAAAAATCAAATTCGATAAATACACATAATTCAAATTGCAAACATTTCTTACATTCGAAACAACGAAACAATTTCGCTAGAATAGAGAAACCTATTTAGCAGTTACACAGAAGTTAAGTCTTCCGACTACTTGTAAGAATGCATCCAGTTGTGTGCAAAATTTAGTGGCATTACATTGTGTTTTAGTACAATAATCGCAAACGAAATTAACATTTTGAACTATGGATATTTTACCTAGCAGTAAGTACTTTATTTTAAGATAATTTTGATGTACACAGTAATACACTGATTTTAAAAATAATTAAACTTTTTGCAGGAAGTCGTTAAAGCCTTTTTTAATTAATATTCGATTTTATTGTAATTTTAAAAAAAAGTTCCGCCGAGTTTCACTCTATTCATGTTTTAAACGTAAAGATATTAATGTTTTCTTTCATTTAAAACAAGTTTTAGTTCCAAGTTTTGACTTATTTTATCTTTATTTTCAGGTAGTGATAATTATATCATAGACTCCTCAAAATTACTCGTAAAAATTGTTTAAGCTGTCGTTGCCTGAGCATAATAAAAAATTAGCTAGCTACATTTTGGAAACATTTTATAGCGACCACTTTTCTTCACAATTGGAAAAATCTATTAAAAACTCAATTAAAGTTTTTGTAACGAAATTTGTAATCAAATGGAAGGAGAGTCATCAAATTCAAGAACATTTTCTCAAAAAGAATTCGCAGTGGCCAGAAGGACAGATTAATCGTGAAATCAGGCAAACGCCATAGAAGAATAAACCAAAAAGTAGACCAAAAGAGTTTTTCTGTGTCATCAATTCGTAGTAAACAAAGAAGTGTTCAATCGCTTATCACGGATATTTTTCCCGAGCAGCTTACACATTTGGATGAGTCTAACTTGTTCCAGTCTGGAAAAAGAACAATTGCAAAGGTTATGAAATCAGTGTTGAAAACTTCACCCAAAAAGCTAAATAAAATGCAACGAGTAACCAATTCTATGTTCATTGCATATACACCAGAAGAAGCATTGGCTCTCATAGTTGAAACAAGCTTAACTAGTTCAAAGAGGACCAAGGACGCGAGGGGCGTCCTTGTATCAAGCATACAATGTTATATCTCAAGTTAAACAAACTTGCTACCCTAAGAATATCACCATATCAAAAAGCGAGGCAAAAATTCCCTTACAAAATTTATTGGATCATACCATGTGCCGACTGTTCGAAGTTCAACGTGAGGTTATTTTAATGCATCTTCCAACTAAAGTAACAATCATAGATGCATTTTATAAATGGGGCCTAGATGGAAGCGGAGTTTTAAAGATAACCCTAGATACTCCGACTCGAATATTATATTAAACACGATGGCTCTCTTGGAAATTTCAGCAACACATGAAGGGAAAAACTTATCTTTTAGAAAAACTACAGTCCTTTATCAACTAAATATTGTTGTTCAATTTGTTTTAATTAATAAAATAAAGCAACATTACAATCAAAAAAGACTACGCTACCGTCGAACAGCAAATTCAGGCTCTTCAGCCTACCATTTTTGCAATAAACATGGAAAGTAACATTCAGTTCCAACATATCGCAATCTATACAATGATGGATAGACAAACCTGCAATGTTTTAACAACCACTGCAGCATCTCAAGCATGTAATATATGCAAATTAACGCCTAAGGATATTAACAATCTCGACTAAGTTTGCAAAGAACATGCAATATTTCAGCATACAGGTTCGAAATATCCATTTCACATGACTATATCAGATGTTTCGATTATTTAGTGCATATATCATATAAATTGGAATCAAAGCAATGACAAGCCAGAGGAGCAACTATGAAAAACTTGATCAAGGAGAGGAAAATTTTCATCACAAGTGCATTTTATGAAAAAAAGGGTTTAATAGTAGATTAGCCCAAACAAGGAGGCGGAAACAGCAATGATGGCAAAACCGCTACAAAATTTCTCGTAAACTCAACCGTTTCAGTAGAAATAACAGGCCTGGATGAAAATAATGTCAGAAAATTTGCTAATATCTTGGTTGTGATTTCAAGTTGCCATTATACAGGGTTTCCACAAAATAACTCAGGGGTTTTGAGGTTAAATATTTTCATTAAATCAAATTCTTAGTTTAATGTGTTATACATGAATTTGAAAATAATATTCTCAAGAATTTATCACAATTTAGTAAATTTCAATGTGAACCCTATTAATGGCACGGAAAAAATTTAAACAAAAGTCTACCTCTTGCCAGCTCCTGTCCAGCATCTCTGGGGTGACGGTTGCCACGCAAGCGAGTGTCCGTTGGCTGAGATGGGTTAGATCTCGAACTTTCTCTGCATATAGGAGGTTCTTCGCATGTCCCCAGAAGAAAAAGTCTAAGGAAATCAAATCTGTGTTTCTCAGAGGCGAAGGAGTAGGCCCTTCCCTTCCAATGCACCTGTTACCTAATCGAGTATTGAATACTTCTCGCACACGCAAATGAAAGTAAGGCGGTGCGCCATCTTGTTGAAAGTGGACAAAACCCTTCTCCACCTCAATATCATCCAACTGAGGAAAAACATACTCCTCTAACAAGTCACAATAAACATCACCACTTAATGTCTTTTCCACAAAAATGAACGGACCTATAACTCTGTCATGCATAACGCCGCATCAAACATTCACTTTGGGTAAGTCACGTTGATACTCAGTGAGCTCATGAGATGGCTTTGAACCCCAAATTCTCCAATTGTGTCGATTCACAGTACCGTGTATATGAAAAGTTGCCTTATCGGTAAAAATTACATTTCTTAAAAAATTGTTATTTTCGTCAAAATGTTTAGTATATTAATAGAAAACTGAAATCTCTTGTCCTTATCTCTTGGTTTAATTTTATGCAAAATTTGTAACTTGTAAGCAGTTAAAGAACGCCTTTTGTGAACTACCTTATGAACAGTTGATCTCGGTATCCCTAACTCGAGACTGCGTCGTGTCAACGATTTTTTAGGTCTTCCTATACATGAAGTTCGGATTCTGTCAACGTTCTCTTCTGACGCACGCGGCATACCAGGCGACTTTTGTTTGCACACACTTCCAGTTTCTTTAAACGCATTTAGCCATTGCCGAATGGTTTTATCCATAGGCGCATCACCGCCATAAATGCGTCGAAAGTTTCTCTGTACCGTGACAATCGAACGAGTTTCTACGAGCCAAATAACCCATTGAACTTTTTGTTGAGGCATCGCCATTGCACTGTACTAACTGAGAACGAACTACACTTACTGAGAATTAAACGATAACTGTGGCGACAAACACACTGAGTTAATGTGTGCTACGCTATTGCAAGCCCAACGCTCGGCGGCGCTGCCAACTTTTGCGATATACACACTGAGCGAGAGTTTTCTACGCTCTCATATTGAAATTTACTAAATTGTTATAAAATCTTGAGTATATTATCTTCAAATTCATGTATAACACATTAAACTAAGATTTTGATTTAATAAATATATTTAACCTCAAAATCCCGGAGTTCTTTTGTGGAAACCCTGCCTTGAGACAGCTAAGCTTTGTATACAACTACATGGATGATACAAAATGAGTTCTTCTATGCACAAGTTACTCATTCACAGCAGCGACATCATAGCTTCTTTGCCATTGCCTGTAGGCCAGCTCTCAGAAGATGTTTTGGAAACTAGTCAGAAAAAATACAAAAACGTTAGACTATTTCACTTCAGAAAAACCTGTAGAGAATATACTAACACAAGCATTATTCACTGGATGCTTATTAATGCGGATACTTTGATTGCTTAGAAACGGCATATACAACAAAACAACAAGAATACTTTCAATAATCACGTGACGACAATGATAACAATTCCCCGATGCTTTGAAAATATTTCTTCGGAAACGGCTAATAATGATGAGGTTAACGATGACGAAGATCAAAGTGATGCTTATATGTTTAACTCTTTAACGATCGCTGCGGATATTAAGAGTTACGATTTTCGACCTTACCATCGGCGGAAATTTCAACCGACGAACAAACCCATTGGCCATTTTTATATAGTTGTAGTTATTTTCTATCTGCACTACTGCATTACAGCTGGTTCTAGTATATTGCAGGGATCGCGTAGCGATCATTATCATGTTACGCGCCGCATTAACGTTCCGATTCCACACGATTCCGCAATTTTGGCAAATCTGAAATCGACAGACGTTTAGTGAGGGCTTTATCGCCACTTCTACTGCTGCTGCTACTTATACCAAGCGACAACGATGACGGTAAAGGCATTCGTCGAAAGCATCGAGAGCAAGAGGGAGTGGTGAGATATTCATCCACCGAGATCACCTTACATTTATCGCGACACCTTCAATTCGCATACGGCTGCCTTCAACTTACCGCTGTACGAGACGTTCTTCTTGAGCGTTGTATCGCCGAAACAAACTAGAGTTTTTTATCCTTCTTTTTGCTATTATTAACAATATCATCATCGTCGTTTAGGGTCAATAGTTTATGTGTTAGTTTATCGACGGCTTTCTGCTTTCGTATTTGCGAGTTCCATTCCAAGCGGCACAGCATTTTCCTTTTGTAACACTTTTGGGAATCTACAAATGTACGTAAACGATACGAAATGTACGCCTCGTTCTCTTCGAACTGCTCGAAACATTTAGCGGTTATCTTGGAAGAGAAGCTCTTACGCATTTCTAACAGCTGACGCTCGTGAGCACCTACAAGTTGCGTATGACGTCGACGACGCGAACGTTCCTCGCACCAGGTCTGCTTGTACGCGCACGATTTTATCAAGCAATTAGTCTCTTCAGCACCGCCGCTACCACCATTCTTATCAAGATTTATATGACAAACTCCCACGTAATTGATTATTCCCGGATCTAGACCGAGAAATTTGGTATAATCTCGTCAATCATAATCAGAAATAGTAGTAGTCATCGATTCGTTTATTTTTGATTTTTTACGATTTTTCTCCAATCCCCTCATCGTCTTGTGATGTCTATTCATATTTACGGAGCAATCTGCACCGTTGGTGGTGAACGCCGCGGCATAATTGGTACGCTCGTTATGGGGTAGAATACGAATCTCATCCGAACTTTCGTTTTTCTCCACTCGTCCGTAATGTGGATGCCGCAGTTTGAATAACCAGCGCCACATCAACGGCGTCGCGGCCATAAATTCTTTTGCGCTTATACCTTTCGGTACCGCGTTGCGTTTACTCGGTAGCTCATACAGGGCTCCAGCGTTGTAGCGTATATGTTTACGACCAGGAGAATAAACGGGAAACAGAGAGAACAATCTAACCTCTCGAGACCAGATAACGACCGATCTTGAAATTGAAAGGTATCAGTGACCATCACACCTTGTCGAAATCGACAAATTTGTGCCATTAATCGAAGCCGCAGAATTCCTCTAGAAATTCCACGCTTTCTCGATGTCGAACTACATATAATCTGTTTGCGTTCCGAGATAAAATTTCGTCGTACACTAGGTGCTTCTAGACAGACTAGACAGACCGAGTTTTGTTATCCGGATAGCAACAGCCGAAATAGCGAACCACTCGTCCGTATAAATGGGTTAGAACACAATTCTTCATCGCCGTTTCGTGCTGTACTGCCAACGAGTGTATCGGGAAGCTTCTGTGTGAACCGTCATAATGACGAAACTTCATGCCATTACGTTTGCGGATCTCGTAGTATCCAGAATCGAGCGCTACGTGTTCTTTCTTTTGTCGCTTGTTCTGCATAAGATAATAAAAGTCCAATAAATAATTGAAAGTGAACTCCTCGGGAAAACTTCCTTCGTGCAATCGCCATGTATAGTAATAATGAACATAAAGGGAAGCCTCGACTGCCAGGTCCGGCAATTTGTACACGTCTCATTCGATCTGCCTCTTGATCTTCTCGAAACGCGAACAAAATCCGCTAAAACCCGTTTTTGTCGTATAAGACGTTATATCACCGTCATCCTCCTCTCCCTCTGCGTTTGTCGTTACACCAAAGCGTCTCTATTGCGGTAAAACCCTCTTACAACATTTGGCTGACGAGGCTCGCTGATGATCGAGACCTCCGCAAGTAGATCTTTTTGTCGTCATACTATCTACAATCTAACTATATTACCCACTTTTATAAAATTTTTAATTGCATTAAATATTGTATATTATAAATAAAACAATCCATTATTGTATCTCTTTATTACTTTCTCTTACCCTATATGAGACATAAGTAAAAGAGAAACTTTTATTTTCGACTTGAAAATTGGTCTGTGTGGCTGTGAACATGATAACTCAAAAACCATAAGTGCTAGAAAAACAAAATTTTATATTTTGGTTTCTATTGATTGTCGCACACGACCACAACAATTTCACTAAAATCGGAAAACCGGAAGTGCTACTTTACTCTTGTTATTTTTTGGTTTTTTGAGATTTCTTCGAAATCGGCTAGAACGATTTTTTAAAAATTGCATTACTTCTTAGAAATTTAATGCCCTTTCATATAATCTTGTCGCTTTTTCACAAAATTTTCTGTAAGTCGAGTGGCCTTTAAGTCTGAATAAAATAACTATGAAATTAAAATCCTTAGCTAAATGAAAATTTATATTTATGGTTAAAATCATCTTAGTGTGTTAAATCAAGAATTTGATTGAAATTGAATAACCGGAAGTACCACCTTATTTCTGTCAGCTTTAGATATTATCGGAATTCTTGTTGCTCGAGATGTTCTCAAAATCGGCTACAACGATTTTTTTAAAATTTATTGTATATCTTAAGCATTTAAGATCCTTGTATATAATCTAGGCGGTTACTCAGAACATTTTGTGTAAATCGAGTAACCGGAAGTACTTTCACTGTTAACTCTGAATATAATAACTATGAAACTAATAGCCCTAACTAAATTGAAAATTGATATTTGACGTTATAATTGCTTTTGTATGTAAAATCAAAAATCGAATAACTGGAAGGACTACTTTATTTCTGTCATTTTTAGATATTTTCCGAATTCTTCATTTTCAAGATTTTCTTGAAATCGGCTCTTACGATTTTTTTAAACTTAGTATATTTCTTAGCTATCTAATTTAGTTTTATATTAACCAAAGTGTTTCTCTAATAAATTTTTGAAAATTATGTAACCGGAAGTACTTTTAGTAATACTTGTGAACAACGTATCTCAAAAAGTAGTCTTTATATGAAAAGCTAAAACTATATTTATGTTTTATACCTTCTGTGTGTGAGATAACAAGAATTTACTTAAAATCGAATAACCGGAAGTTCCACTTTATTCTTGCAATTTTCTTGAAAACGTTTTTAACAATTTTTTTGAAACTTGCTACGGTTCTTATGTCCTTGACTGCCTTTTACGCTAACTTAGAGGTTTACATGAAAAAATGCGTTGAAGCGAGTTATCAGAGAAAATCTCTGTAGTTAAGCAGCGTTTTACATATCGAGTAACTTGGGTGACCGTTACAATTATCGTTCCGAAAATAAACGTAAATAATATTTTAATTATTTGTGAGCATTTGGAAATTTGTATATCTATATACGTCAGGGAAAGTCGTGTGTTGTCTCACACTTGATTTTTTTATCTTCTCGATTTACTATAATATTATAATATAAAATAACTATAGGATCGAGTATCACTTGCAGCAATGTTAGAAATATATACCAATAACCATTAATGGGTTAATTTATTAAAATTTTATCTGTTTTTATTACAATTTTATGATTTTTTATATTTGAACAATTACATAAGATACATAAGAATATTTTTTAATTTATAAGGACCTAAAGTACCTGAAACAAAGGAAAAGTCTATGAAAGTTGTCCAAAATTACACTTAAATGAACAGTAATCATCTATCGTAACACTCAAAAATGCTTCCTATTATTAGTTATTTCAAAAATATTTTTGTCGCCTTAAATACGTGCTTTTGCCCAATGTGGCGCCGTAAGAAATTCTGCATAAAAGTAAAGGGGAATTTATTTAAGCACCTTTTGTAAAAAAAAATTGAATAGTTGTTAATGCATCGGTTTTGCTTTCTGTCCATAACTTGTAAAGGAGAGCGATAGAAAATTTGTCTTCTTTCAATCATCTAAAGGACGAAAGTCACCTTTGGGACATTTCTACCGAGTTAATTGATTATTGCAAAATTAGTTTTCATTAGTATTTAGACCGTATTTACTTTTAAGTCAAAACATTATTACCACTTGAAACGTCTCTAGCGAGATAAACTAAGTTATTTATATATTCAAGCAATTTTCTGTTATTTTGGTTATACGTTAATGTTTATGGATTTTTCCAAACTTTCAGATGGTAAATATTTGGATAAAATATTAAAACCACAATAACGTTGTAATTTTTAAATTCCCATTAAATATTATGCATCCTAAATATAAAATGAGTTTATTAAATTTATTGCTTCAGTTTGTAAGGGAAGCATCATGCGTGTGGAATGTAAGTTATCTAATGTTTATTAAATACTTTATCCTCATTCTATATTAATTACCCATCACTAAATTTTATAGATACTATTTCTACTTATACAACATGTCATAAAGCTATTATGAGTTTACATTACTTATATTAAACCCTAATTTATATTATTTAATATGATCAAAAATTTATATTTAGAAATTCTTATTTTTAACAAGTAAACATGATTAGTTTTACACATTTCATTTCTATAACTATTACTCTTTTAGTAAAACACTAAAATTATGTACGTGATCGGACATATTTTGGAAATATTACATAAAATACGTTTCGTAAATTCAGCATCAAAATTTACTTTAGGCCTTTAAATCAAATGTTTATTCGCACATATCAGCTTTGTCCAGTTTTCAGGATTAATTGTTGTAGATTTGAATATAAACCAAACACCTTATACAGCATTTTATGGTTTAAAAATCAATTTTCCTGTTTTATAAAAATGTTACGTACTTTATTTAATAATATATGGGAAACAATTTGAACGTAACCGTACATGTCAAAATAATGCTTTACCTCAAAAGAGGCACAAATTTAACGACAACAATATTGACATTTTGAATAATTGACAACATTTATAATAAAGCGAACACGTACTAGAAAATATTTTTATCCAGTTTTTAGTTTCTTAGAAATCCGCTAGAGCGAGTCCTTTACCGGATAAAATCCAGTTCCGTCTACAATATTATATCACCCATATTTCAGTGTGAACGCTCTTATTTTCTTGAACTTTACAATATAAATTTACTGACAACTATACCTTCCATTAGAATTAAAATATTCGAGGGTTGCTATCCTTTTGAACAAAAGCAATAATGTTTAGGTATATCGATAGGAAGTATCTGAACCTTGTTTCTCTTTTATTAGCATATAACAATAGCTAGGATGTTAGAATATTGAACATTGCCCTGTTATGTGATGAAGAATGTGGAATGTTACATCGTACACAGTTGCCTCGAGCTGATGTCTCCGCATTTTCCGCGCACTGTTCGTTTCAGTAAGCCATATCAAGTCACAGGGGATGATGTATTATTCTGTTACATCTCCCTTTATTTTATATTAGGTAAGTGACTGGAATAGGAAAAAACTATTATACAATGGTTTTCCTGTCTGCAAAGGAAGCATTTCCTTTTGTTGCTAAGATTAAAGAATATTAATTGTTACAATTACATGCATGTATAGGAATTCTTAACACCATAATAAATAACTTAAGGTGACCGAAAATGAATTTAAGCAACTGTTTTCCGCTCTATTTTCTTTATAAAACCTGCTTAATGAATTCACTAGACTAATGCCTTCTCATAGTGTCCATATACATGTGTATGTTATAATACAATATTAATCCAAAATTACCGAAAATAATTGAGTTTTGTTCCAATTAGAATTATTCTATCACCATCACTTAATATAATCTAACACAAGATCACATAACGCGAAATAAAGCAACTTGCATTGATAACACTGTGATGTTTCGACTTGTGTAAAATTTTCCTTAAAGCTCCTCAGTACTACTCAAATTATGGAACTAAATTTATAAACACAAATAATGAACCAAACTCATGACATTTAAAAGTATTTAAAATTATAATACATAACCTTTTAGATTATAGTACATAATTTCAATCTATTCTAATGAAAATATCGTTTAAGATAAAAATAAAAATTAAAATTTAAATTAGCAAATATTATAAAGTTAGTATAAGCGAGAGAATATCTTTAGCAACTAATTTTTGCCTTTTGAGAATTATGAAAATTAAGTATCTCACATTTTCAGAAGCTGAATGAAACCATTTTTAAAACAATTTTCTCCTTTAATTATTAAAAAACTCAAAACCCTACTTTTGGGGATTTCTTAATGTACAACTTCTTTGTATACAAATTAATTAGTTGGAGAGCCCCAGAAAAGGTGAACCACAAATTTTAATCACTTCACCGCCATCTACAATTAAAAGGATTACAATACTAAAGCCCATATAATTATTAATTTATAAGGATGAAAAGGCACTAAAATTAACATGCAGCAAATTTAAATGGACTATCCTTTCTAATAAAGTTGCTAATTAACCTTCCTATCTTAATCGGACATAAAAATTAATCAATACAACACTGCAACCCAAAATGATACAAATATACTAAATGTTTTGTAGTACTCTATAAAAGTTCTAAAAGCACAAGATAAGTACAGTGAGCGTCAAAATTCATAATTTACTTTATTTCGTAAATAAAAATAAAGCTTTCTATAAATTATATTTTTTAAGCCGACCCAATTATTTTTATAAAAACTTTGTTTAAAATCTGACAACATATTTCAATCTTATCGATAAAAGATCATTTTCAAAGATAATTAACTAAAATATAAATAAAACAAGCTTACAAATTAAATCAAAATAAAATAAAATAAACCACATACCTATTAACATGAAATTTAAAATTTGAATGTCAATTATTTTAAAAAATATTAATTTGTTTTTGTATTTGTTTTCTCTAAAAACAATCATAACTATGTAGAAAAATCTGGTGTGAGACAACTCACGACTTTGTCTTACGTACATAGGTATACAAATATGCAAATGCTCACAAATAATTAAAATATTAAATATTTATGGAAACTTTCACAGATAGTATTCATAATTAAAACAATTTTTGGTTTAAACTGTGTAATTTTAATTAAAAAATTAAAAAATTAAACATTTCGAAAATAAAATTAATAAAGACCCAACTAATAAATATTTACTACTAACTAAGAATTTAATTAAATTTTCATCTCTTTCAGATTTAGTTAAAAAGTCTTTAACAAAAT
>JAHWXV010247831.1:0-13058 GCA_024586415.1 Phrixothrix hirtus | reverse complement strand
TATATATATATATATATATATATATATATATATATATATATATATATATATATATATTTATCTATGCTTATATGTTGTTCCCTCAACAATTTTGTGTAGATTTTCAAAGTTTTAAATGACAAAAGACGTTAAACAAGCACTTCATGTTTTGCAGTTACTAATAAGATAAAGTAACAACTTGAATTTGTAAAATATGTTTTATTAGTGACTAAATTTTTATTCATTCATTCATTCATTTCACAAATTCAATTAAATAATAAATTACGTTAAATTTTTTTCATATACTCAAATTTTAGTTGTGAAGTGAACTTCATCTTGACTTGTATTAAACTATATCTCTATAGATTCATTCATTCATTTCACAAATTCAATCAAATAATAAATTACGTTCAATTTTTTTCATATACTCAAATTTTAGTTGTCTAGTGAACTTCATCTTGACTTGTATTAAACTATATCTCTATAGATAGAAAAAGACTTTATTTCAATATAAAACTTATACATAATAATATTTACCTTTCTATTTAATATTAAAGGTCTGCTTAGTTGGAAATAAAATGTATTAATATATTTATTTCTTTTTTACAATTACAAATGAATCTGAGCATTATATAGTGCGCGTTTAAAGTCATTCTCTCCCTCTGTAACTGTTCAAAGAATGCAGTTTAGGAGTCCAACAGAATTGAAGTCAAATCTTATTACCTGAACTATTTTCTAAAGAAATTAGTTTTTATAGATTCAGAGATGGCGTCACGAGCACTATAAGAGGGATCATGTTACACCTCGTATACATTTCCTTTGAAAAATTGAAATTTCAATTATCCGTTGCATTTATAATGAATAGAATTAGATTCCTTTCCTTGTCTTGTTTTGTAAAAACAAATTATTTTACGTCATTGTTAGTATCAAACATCATATTCAACAACCAATTGTCTAATTTGCAATAGTTTGTTGTCGGATTTTTGTCAGTGTCATTAATTTAATTTGCGGTTTTTGTTATTATTAGTTCATTATTTACGCTTTATACAAAATAGTTTGTACAATAGAAGGCAAAAGTGACGCAGTTACAATTTTTTTTCAATATCAAAATCTTATCAACAAGCAGAATAAATCTTAACGGGGGGCATACCGAACGTTCTATCTGCACAAAATATTTGAGAGTGATTTCAAAATTCTTAAGAACTGGTTTTATCAATAATGAAAAATGAACAAGCAGACCATCACTTCCAGCAAAATAAAGAAATTGATATTGTAGCGGAAATTGTGACTACTCCTACATAATCCGCATCTAAGATTATCTTATTACACGATGTATGCTCACGATCTGTTGAAAGAGTTCTCAAAAAACATTAGTGCATGAGTGAACGGAAAATGATCCAGACGGAAGAGTAGAGTTTTGCGAGATAATAACTAATACTTTAGCCCAGCATGCTGATTACCTGAAGACCATTTGTTTCATAGATGAATGCCCATTTTTTCTCAATAGAAGTGTGAACAAACAATGCCAGATAATGGACTGATCAGGATCCCTAGTAGTATAGGGAAACACGCAATTTCCTCAGAAGTTGAATATTTGGATGCGTATTACAGGAGATCACGTCATATGACCATTATTCATTGAGCAGTGCCGCTCCTTGTAACGTGAAATGTTGGAGTATGTCATCGACCCTGCAATGATGCAAACAGTAAAAGTTAATGTCCTTGAATTTCCTGCGATGAAAATAACTTTTCAGCGGGATGATTCAACTGCCAGTTATTTCAGACAATTCTGGAATCATCCTGATAATACATATCCTGGTAGGTGTATCGAGCGTCGTGGCCCAACTAAACGACATGCTCGTTCGCCAGACTTTTCCTTTTGGGTTACTTCAAATCCAAAGTGTCTATTATCGAATCAGAGAGCCTTTTGGATTTGTGGTACAAAATATTTGACGAATATGTATCGATCACCAGGGAAACATTCCACAATGTCTGCCAGAAGATGTCCAATAGATTGTTTGATTGCCAGAAGATGCAAGGAAAACATTTTCAGAAATACGTTTAACAATTTCCGTCAAACTATTTTATGGTTTCATTAAAATTTTGTAGGGTTACGTTTTATTGATTTTTAATTTATTCATAAAAACGTCGATAACTACAGAAGTGATAATTGGATTTTTAATTTTTCAAGGGTATTAAAATGCCTTACAATTAAAAAGAAAGTAAGTTGATGGTGCCCATAGCGTCATATCTGAATTTACAAATACCAAGTTCACGTGACCGCTATTTTGTCCGGATTCTTAAACTGAATTCGCTCGGAAGGTTCCTGGTCATTATTTACCGCCGTATGCTTTGGACGTCTTCCAGGGGGAAGTAAACAATGGTTTAAGCCTATTCAGACACATATTAGGACATGGAAAGAACTGGTCGTGGAATTGATTGAAGAACTTCTACTCCTGATTTTGACAATAAATTGTTAAAACAAATTAAACTGCGCACACGGGGCAAAGATGAACGTATCAACATGTACTTTGCTTGTATAACCAACTTGTTCAGGCGTTTGACTACCTCTCCTTTTATTTTATTGAAAATAATTCGAAGAAACATTCTTCTTTATTATCAAAGCCAGCTATTTTTACAGGATAGCTCTTCCATTAGTGAATTAAAATGGTTATGTCGTAAAATTAAACTCACTCGTACTGTTGTTAATGGATTCTCTCCACCTCATTTCTCTTCCCTCAATTTAGCTCCAGAACTAGCTTACAAATCGAAGAAGACTATTTCGTTCTCTTTTTCTATGCCAGTCTCTGCTAAAACGTCTTCATCTAAATCTGAAAAGAATGAAATGACTCCAGGGGAAACTCTTCAGCTTTTTTCCACAAATATCTCCAATTTTTCCCCTCCGAGGTTTACAACTCGCCAGTTACTTGTTAGAATTGTAGCTCGACTGGAGACATTTCTCCTAGTTGTACCCGTCCACAAACGATACACTGTTATGGTTGTGGTCAAGTAGGTGTAAAATTCCATTCTGTCCAAAATTTACTCGTAGTTTTTGAGCAAAAACTATTACTCCTTCCTTTACTCAAAAAAAGTAGCTTCTGGGTCAGCGGACCGAGGGCCTGACTCTCTGCTTATGCTAATCTCGGAACAATACTTTTCTACTCCTAGAAAACTCGTTGGATGATGAACTTGTCTGAAAGTTTCCATTTATGGGCATGAATTGTTAGGTTTATTGGATTCCGGAGGAACACGTACCATATTAAGTGGTCCAGGGTGGGACATTCTCATTTTGAATGGTCTAGAACTGCTTCCTTCACAATTTTCTAAATGTGTTGTCACTAATGGCGATACAGTAGATGTCATAGGTATTCTCAACTTACCCTTTTGTGTCGAAGGGGTAGTAAAAGTTCTACCAGTTTTAGTGATGCCTGCTACCACGTTGACGCTGATTTTAGGAATCGACGTCTGGAAGCAACTGGGAGTTATTTATGATTTATGGAATAGGAAGTGCGTTTTTGGTCTAACGGATTATCCACGGATTGCTGCTATTTGTAAGAAACTTAACGAACTTATTCTTCAGGATTTTCCAGGCGTGATCTCTTGATCTTCCTCAACTTTTGGTGTACCGCATTGATTCAACATGAAATTCGTATTTTAGCGGAATCGATAAAACAACGCTATTACCCGTTATTTCCACCACTCCAAACCCAGGTAAACCGCGAATTGGATGAGATGCTTCGTCTCGGGGTTATTGAACATTCAAGTAGCTCATGGTCTTCACCAATTGCTTTGGTCCGCTAAAAGGACAATATCTTTCGATTTAGTGTTGACTATAGGAAAGTGAATATTGTCACCGATAAGGATGCTTATCTGCTACCTTATATTTCTAATATTTTGGACAGACTACGCGATACTTCATACCTAACGAGTCTCGATATTCGAAGTTCTTATTGGCAAATGAAGATGAAAGAAAAGAGTCTAAAGCACGAAAGATTTTTCATGTACAAGACACCCCACGATACCTAATAATTTTAAATCTGCATTAAACTATATGAAATTAAATTAATGACTTCGATGCCGAGCACTTAATGAAACATATTAAACTGCACAAATTAAATTTATTAAATGTTCTTTGAGGGGAAGTGACTTATATTCTGTATCCATACATAGGTTAGAGATAGCTCAGATTAGTGAAATGTATGCTGTACCTACCATACTTTTTTTTGCCGACAAGGTGTATAAATTTTAACAGCCCTCCACATAATATTAAGGAAAATTTGCATATGTATTGATTTACAATTTCCACAATAAATTAAACAAATTTACTGTAAAATATGCAACAGCATATACCAAGTATAATACAACTAATCACGTGGGGAGCGTTTTCTGTTATGATTAAAACGATTTATTATGGCACGTATATAGTGAACACTAGTAATGTTTATCAGAATTATTTTTTTAATAAGTATCTGTGGGATAGTTTATTAGTTTCTCTAAGCTTAAGAAGATTAGTTGCTTTTCGAATTGTAAAGAATAATTTCAATGCATTACCATATTTATTAAGTTGTAGATTAAAAAAGGTTTAAGTTGTTACTGAAGGCGCAACTTAATTATTTGAATTACAATTAACGTCTTAAATCTATACGTGGACTTCAACGATTTTATTTTATATAATATGTAACAGTACCTTCCCGTTATTAAAAGGCAACATTCGTAAATCAAATATTTGATTCTATTCATTATAAGATAATGAATTAACTGTTATTACTTATATTTATTTATGCTGCATTCTGTAATTAAGTAATTTATTATTTATTCTTGTATACAACGATGCAATTTTACATCTGGTAGGCACCTACATTATTGGGTAATGTAATTTAAATGTAACGTAGATTCTCGATCTACTGAATGATTTTTTAAACACTATTTTACCCTTTTTAATTGTGGTATACTTCTATATTATGT
Organism: Phrixothrix hirtus; assembly: GCA_024586415.1. Lineage (NCBI taxonomy): Eukaryota > Metazoa > Arthropoda > Insecta > Coleoptera > Phengodidae > Phrixothrix > Phrixothrix hirtus. Next base: position 8,114 of record JAHWXV010247831.1, on the reverse strand, counting down.
GGGATTTTAATGTCATTTTGTAATTTTTAAACAAGCACTTTAAAGAATGTATATTGATGAAATACTTACCCAGTTTAATTATACTTACCCAGTTTAATTATCACCGATGTTGCAAATGAAAAGGTAAATAATTTGGACATATTCATATTATTAATTAAACAGTAAAGCAATTTAAATAGCAGCGTAAAATACTTGAATCTAAGATCCATAGTCGCTTTTCGAGGTTATACAAGGCGATTAACATCTTTCTTAATTCAAATAAAACACCCTTGCGGATATTGATAGAGCCCTCAAATATGAATCCACAATATATGATTTAGTGGATTATGCGTCAATTTGATGAAACTTTAATAACGATTACTATTCAAATTTATTAAAAAGTAATAAACAATAATAAGCTGAGTAAATATCAATTTTTAACAGTAAGTAACTAAACTAAAAAAGATAAAAAGGAAAGTATTAACAAAAAACACCGCAGAAAGAAATATTCTAGGAGATAACAAAGACATTTTTTGGCAAACTGTATAATATTTATTTATACATTTCGAAAACCCGTGTTTTCTTTTTCAATAAAAATTAAAAATAAAATAAAACAAGGACAGCCAACTAAAACTACTCTAAAACAAGTTGTCATGATTTGTTGAGTTTAATAGTACGGTCCTTCATGTTGAAATTATTGGAATCTTTATATATTTCTATTATCCCACGTTGAAGTCCAAGATAATAATTAGAAAACCTTACTAATATTTTCATATTATTAAAATCAACATCATGTTGTAAATTTTCCAAAGCATGTTCAGTTACAGCAGATTTCAAAATGTTTGATTGAATCTACAAAAATGGTTGGTGCTCCTTTATTTTAGTAATAAAGCTACATTTTGTCTGGCCCACATACACTTTACCACAAGAACAGCTCAGTTTATAGACGCCAGTAGACAATAAAGGATCCCTAAAACCTTTAGCTGATCTTAAAAATTGATTCATTTTCTTGGTAGCTTTAAAAATAGTTCTAATGCTAGAGCGCTTCAAGATTTTACTAACTCGATCAGTAACCGATTTCATATAAGGCAAACATCATTATTATTAGAACTTCTTTTTTGGGAAATAATATTATTAATTTCATTAAGTGAATAACCATTTCCCTGTAAATGGTTTCTTACGTTATGCCCTTGAATACTCAAAACAAAAGTATCATGTATACTCTTCATCCTCTATCAACCAAAGTTTTAATAATGCCAAATTTTTAACTTGGATCATTGAATAGCTTATTTAAATCTCTGTTCGTATGAGTTGGTTTTCGGGGAATACTAAACATAAACTAAGAATAGAATTTTTAGAAACTAAAACATCTAAGAAAGATAAGCTTGCATTCGTTTCTAACTTCATAGTAGACTGAATATTTGGATGGATACCGTTTAACAAGTTTAAAAACTCAATAAGGGAGTCTTTTCCATGGCTTGAAATGATGAAAGTGTCATCAGCATAGCGGAACCACTTTTTGTTCTCCAAAACAGCTTTTTAAGTGCATAGTTTCAAATTTTACCATGTAAAAGTTTGCGAACACTGGACTCAAAGGAAAATTCTGCCCAACACCATGGAGTTGTTCATAATACTCATATTTCCATTGGAAATATGAATTTATTAGGCAATGATTGGGTAGGTTGGTTATTGCATATAGTTGTTTAACTTTAAGATGTAATTTATGAAAAAGTTAAGGTTAGCAAAATTGACCACCCTTGCAGAGTTCTAACTTTTAGCCCTTTTCCAGTAATTTTTAGAAAAAAATTGACGAAACAAAACAACTGTATTGGAATGCTACGTGATATTATTTTGTATATGATGACATCTTTACATACGCTATCGCACGTCTTTTCTATGTCGTATAGGCGATGCCCACATTTTGTTTTTGTTCTTAACAATCCTATTTGTTACACTAAATCGTTAGAGTTTTGAAATTCTGGGAATAATATCCTTTCTTCTAAGAAAGTTTGCAGTTTTTTTTGTTAGCAAAGTGTTTTACCACTTTGGTTAATCCTTTCAGTAAACAAGGAGGTCTAGTATCTTCTCTTTTTGAAACGTGATTATTATTTATGTTTTTCATTTCTCCTGAGATTATCCTATTCTAAATGTTATATTAATTATTCGTGTGACAACAAAAAAGCTGTGTCTGGTAGGACAAATGCTTTCTTTCATTTCTTAATGAAATTTAGAAAACGTTATTGATTACAGTGCGGTTGATTGCTTTAACTAAATTCTTTCCCAGTATTTCAATTTTCTTGTTCGATCTTTTCGTCTTATTAAATTGTGCATAAAGATGATTTCCTATCAGCTCTGATCTATTTTTGTTTCTAAAATGAAAATTTCTATTATACTTTATTAGATCATTTTGGTTTTGTTTTTTCTGATTAATTTGGGTAATTTCTACAGGCTGGCGTACTATATCATGAATTAAAATCATGTATCGGGACTGAAGTGCGCGAAATGCGGCCAAGATCGTGCTACTGAGGCGTGTGTAAAGTCAAAAATACTCCGGCGCAATGTTCAAATTGCAATGCAGACCACATGGCGAAAGTATTCAGGAAGAAACACAAGCGCCAGGAGAATGGGAACTAGTAACGCATATGATGTAAATGTTCGTGTCCCTACAGCACCAACAGAGAGAACCGAGCCGCTGCCAAAACTCGTCGACATCTCCTGCAAGCAACATCTATCAGACTTGCGGCGCTAAGGGGCGTGTCCAATTTCAACGATGATATCACCAAAATCCTCGGCTGTTTATCGAATATCCTTAAAATGTTCGTACAAGCATCTAAGGAAAATCACCATCCCTTCCTGGGAAGCCGCTACAAGGGCACCTCCTTAAATCAAGTAAACACTGCGACGGAGATATAGGGACGACGTCCCAGGTGCTCCAGCATCATTGAAAAGATAGATGGATAATGTTAAAGACAGAAAAAAAATGTTGATAAAGCTTTGTCAAAATCATGAGTTGCTGGGTTGATGCACCTTATAAAGATGCATGTTTTGACTTTGAAAAACTTGTTCACTGACTGGAACGAGATTTATTAACTTTGCAACATTTATGACAAATAGCATAAAAATTCATTATTTAAAATTAGCTTGAGGTTGACGTTTTAATTTTTAACAAAACGTCAGAGTAAATATATATTTGTAGCAACAATAACTTTTTTAACATTCAATAAAAAATCAATTTCGTTTGTTTAAATCCTTTTTATTTTAAAAATTCATTGATTTATTCATTGTTAAATAAAAAATATTATTCGTTTCCACTACCATAGGTACCAGTCATAACCATCATTTCACATTTGTTTAAATCTACCATTTTGCGTTTCCAAAAAACGCTTTCTAATACAGTGAAACATTACGCAAAATAAAAATAAAAGTTGGAGTTGGGTTCAAACGCAACTGAGCCGGTAAAATTTTCAGCGAAGAAAATTTAAAAACTTGTCTGCTTGAATAAGGAAATAAAATCGTAGGTTCTGTACCAATGTGATGTTTGACACGTTAAAAATCCCTGCTCGGGTAGAAACTCCTCTAGGTTCGGCAAAATTCTAGTAGAAATGGCGAATAACCATAGCAGTTGAAGTCAAGAAGGCAAAAGTAATTGCTTCATCCGAACGCCTCAACCACATAACAAACAAACAATAAAAAAAGTTGACATTATTCAAACGAAGCTTGATTTTAGAAGGAAAAAATTTTGGATTTCGTATAAATCGGCTATTTGCACTAATTATGTTGATTCCAGCCAAAATAAGTCGAGCAATATTCACAAAAATATATAGGGTGTTATATTTAAAATCAGATAATTGGCTCTACTTTTTAATCACTATGTACAACATTGGCAACGGATCTTTACGTTCTAGAATAGGAAATTTTCTGGAAGCAATACTCTAGATTTTAGTTAAATTACATTAAGTCATGTCAGCTATTTGCAATATCCCAAACTTTTTTGACATTGTGTGTAAATATTTTTGTATATTGATATTACTAAGCTTATTTGATTTATTGCTTTAACATGTGTTAATCTATCGAAGCGTTTCCATTATCGCATCTATGCACATTTATAACAGATACATCGATGACATCTTGATGAGCAACGCATTAGTAAAACACGCTTTTTCTGATCAGTTTAAAACTTTTTGATAAAGAAAAAAACAAACATTGTTTGTATTTGCAACTAAAACTTTGAGATGCGGAAATTACCTTTGTAGTCCTGACGCCACAACAGTAATCGATAAAAAAATGTACGCGCAAAGAGTTCTAATACTGTTTTGAGTAAAGTGTCTTGGTATATGATAATTGGACTTGGGTGGATATCTGAATTTTAGAGCATTATTCTACAGCTGCCATTTTCCAAAAGGGCAGTCTCTGAAACTCATTTTATGTCAAAGTTCCAAATTGGCGTCAAAACGAATGTTTTGTGGCTAAAAAATAGAATCTACTTATAAATTGAACATATTTTGTACCGTTTTAAAAATTTCTATACTACTATTCAATATGGCCTCGTTATATGTGGTATGGGGGTGTTTCAGTGGAAGTAGATTTACCATGCTAATTCTTACTCATCTAATAAAAGTTTTGATTATAAAACTGAAATATATTTCAAAACAATTTTCTTTATAAAATTTTGTATTGGTCATATACAAATTAAATAAATATAATTTAACATTAAAATGATTACACGAAAAAAAATTAAGAATTTTCACAGTTATTAAAGTAGATAGTACAAGGCACGTGCACTGTCTGTTCCGACAATGGTGGCAGTCATATGTACATAATAAGCTACTGGAGAAGACATTTTAAAAGTTTTAGAAAGCCACGATAATTTTTCCAGCCATACTGGATTTGGTCTGCTTTTATATAAGTTACATATAATAGTGATCCAGCTTCCTGATTTATGAAAAATTCTTGTTGCATATGTGCTGGTATTAAAGCTGGTGTACGTGGAAGCTAGGAGAGTACCATATGGGACCGTCTGTAGATTTCAGCTTATCCAAAGTGCTCACTAATGTAGTCGGTTACCACATACGTACAAGAATTTGTGTTAATATCTACGTGTTTTGTTCCTACTTTACTAACTGTGTCATTGTTGATAAAATATAAACTTTCAATAGGATACACCACATCTATTCTTCTGAAAACCTCAGTAGGCTATGAATCATTATGAATAGACCTTGTAAAGTCACATCAGTGTCACCAGATATCACAACACAACGTGCACCGTGTTTTACAGCCCAATAGGTGTATGGCATGATATAATGATCTGTTTCTTCTTCTTCAATTACGGATGTTAGCTTTTTCAATTCTGCCTTGATGCTATTAACATAAAATACGGAAGGATGCGTGATAGAACCGACAACGACTCCACTTGAAGCACAAGCAATCCCTCTTCTGGTAGATTCCTCGAAGATCTACTCCTTGCGGATTCTTGCAACATCACTTTGTTAGCACTTGAGCTTCAGAATTCCCTATTTGGCCTAGAATATGAATATTTTGCTCAATACCTATCAAATTCAAATCATCTCTTGCTGTTGCCCCATGCCATTTCACGTTTTTTCAAGGTCATTAAGAGTAAAAATATTTAATTTTTTAAAAAGATATTATGAACAGATTCAGCTTTTAGACCTGAAAAACTTATATTTTGATACCAAGTCCATGCATGTGCGTTGTTTCAATCCAAAGATATGACACAAAATAGGTTTGAGTGACTGCCCCTTTGAAAATGACTGCTGCAGGATAATGCCCCACAATTCAGATGTTCACTTAAGAAAAATGCACACATGCCAATTTACTTTGTTTGAAACAGTAATAAAACTCTCTATATAAACATTTTATAAAGCGCTCTATTGTAGATCCTAAACTACTGCCACTACACCTTAAAATACAATTGTCATTGTGCAGTGCCAACCAGAATATATCCGAACCTGAAAGCATTGCAACTCATGGTATGCAGTTTTAACACTTTAAACTGAGATGACATACTTTACTCATTTGCGATAAGAAGCTTTTGACCTAGGCCAGAGACAAACATGTTAGTCACTGAACTGCCGAAGTCAGCTTCAACTACACAAAATATAATAAAGATGATATGTAGAAAAATTTAATATCTGAGCGAAAATTAAATTCATCGTGGTATTAGATTAAAATTTGAAATTTTGCTCATTAGTTCAACGAACTAATTTTTATTTTAAAAGGCACTATATAATTTGAAAATTTATTAAATTTTAATATTTTTGTAATTTAGTATAGAATAAATGAAATCCGTGTTAATTTTAAACAGCTTGAATATAATAAATATTTTTTTCTCCAATCGTCAAATAAAGTCATCATTTTTTCACACTGTTTAATCCGTAAATTTCGCCGTTTTATTACTACTATAAAACTGTAGTTGTTGCTATGCAACGTATAATTCGGAATATTACTATTTGACAAGTAATCAAATGAAGAAAGAGATATATACAGGGTGATTCATAATATTGCGAAAAATTTTAGGGAAAAATAGTTTATTGAAAAATAAGTGGGGTGTTTTATATAATATTTTTTCCTCCGAAGCTTTCACGAGGAGTTATGCCTTTCCAAAGTTTTAGAAAAAATATGGTTTTTCTTTAATATTTCAAATTCAGTTAAACGCTCAAGAATAATATTTGGCATAAGTTTAAATCTAATGAAAAGACATGTTACAATATTTGTTACAATATTTATTAGTAGAAGTTTTTAACGCGTAGAAAAGTAATTATAAAAATAATGCATTGATTAGCTTATTTTATTTAAAAATTTTTTTCTCTCTGTACATTTTGACGTAGAATCATTAGTTTTCCAATAACAAAATAAAATTCGAAAATAGGTTGAACCTTATTTAATTTTTATAATAAATTGAACAATATTTATGTAGACAAACTAAACCAAAAGTTTAATTAAGATACACTTTAAAACAACTTCATGTTATAGAAGTTGTTGAAAGTGACCGCCTCCGACTTCAATACAAGCCTGGATCCTGTGATGCATTGACTGGCGCACTCGTTCAAAAATACCAGGGGTGTATCTAATTGATTCACAGCATCCGACAATGCGATTTTGCAATTTTTCAATATTTTCAATGGAAATAGTATAAACTAGTTGTTCGAGGTGACCCCAGAGAAAAACATCTAACGAATTCAAGTCAGGAAATCGCGTAGGCTAGGGCTGAGGATCTGCGCGGCCTATCCAATGATTAGCGTACACTTCATCCAAATATTGACGCGCAGTTAAATTGAAATGCACTGGAGCACTATCGTGCATAAAATACATCCAGTTTCTTAATTGTAACGGGACATCTTCCAATAGAATTGGTAACTACTCTTCTAGAAAATCATGATATGCTTCTCCAGTTAATCTCCGCGGTAGAAAGTATGGACCAATCAAATGAACTCCAATAGTTCCCAACCACACATTAAGGGAGAATTGATGTTGATGATGGCTTTCAATTATTTCATGCGGGTTTTCATATGTCCATACGTATTTATTATGGAAATTAATTATTGCCGTTTTGAACAAATTAGCTTCATCATTGAAAAGTATTTGTGCTAAAAAATTAGGATTTTGTCTGATTATTTCTTGCAGCCAATCACAAAGAGCTATTCTATGAGGAAAATCTGCTGGCAAAAGCGGCTGTACACTTTGTAAATGATATGGATTCAGAAGCTCGGTTTTCAATATTCTACAAACTGTTGACTGGCTAATATTTAAATTTGCTGCAATCTTCCATGAGCTTGTTGTCGAACGTTCCTCAATTTCGCGGAGCACTTGTTCTTCTAGTTGGGGAATGAAAACTATTCGAGGTGGCTCATTCTCAGCAGTAAGTTTTTTAAAACTTACAAATTCGCTCAGCCGGTTGTGAAGGCGAGCGAACATTGTGCGATGAGGAAGTGCGCGGTTAGGATATTTTTCGTCGTAAATGTCCCTAGCTTCTAATGAATTGCCATTCGAGAGGCCATACAAAAAATGCATATCGCACATTTCTCCATTTGAGTAATTCATTCTAAAACAATTATTATTTTTAAAGTGCTGCCACGGATTCTAGCTCAGTAGCTATTTGGTAGAGTAGGGGGGGGGGG